>WIPJ01020389.1:0-25794 GCA_018155075.1 Cassiopea andromeda | reverse complement strand
CATCATTTGCAAAAAGTTGAGGAACCAGACCTTGCTGAGGAAACCCTCCATCTTCGAGCATCCTACCCTGCTCCAAATCAGGTCCTTCAAAAAACGCCATCATTCACTTCTCTAGACCCACACTGGCCACCATTTGTGACGGGTTCGTATCCCGTTTTATCCCGAGAAGGATGACGAAGTAGGAAAACACCGAGATGAATTAAAAACAAACCATTCTTCAACAAAGCTCAAAGCAACACACACACCACAACTGTGCTCTCTACTGTTTATTTAAATCAACCTCAAAGCGAGGCTAGCAATAGTTTTTAATAGTACATAACGTCACACAACTAATGCCCTAAACTAGCTGCCCTATGCACTTGCTCATGATTAAATTTCAAACTAATAGATATAGAAGCGCCGAAGGCACTAGGTACGTGTTTATATTGTTCTCTAGTGAGGCAAAATCAATCATGCGGTAAGATGGTAGAATACGAGTTAGAATAAGGGCTCAGTACTGAAAGTAGCCTTTCGTGTTGGGAAAAATAAATATTCTGAAGGCAGCTTGATATTTAGAAAGGCGAGTTTGAAGTTTTTCTTTTGTACACTAACGGATAAACCATCAAGGAATGACTAGTTTGGATCAAGCGGGTTTTAGCCTTTTTTTAGATTTTTTTAATCAATGACACAGTGCAGTCTTTCTGGATTAGTACAAAATACGCGATACTAGGGATTCTCTCATTAAGTGTTCTGAGAAGCTTTTATTAGACAAAATAAATACCCTTGGACATGCTTGATCATTTGGAGATGCTGGCTCCCCCCGATTAAAAGATCGTTTTGAGGGCCAGATTAAGCTATCCGCTATTTTATGCTGCTTCAATATAAATTACAATGACAGCCTATTCTATATAGCAACCATGGTAGTAAATAAAGTGACAGATAATGACAACCAGGGGAATTAAAACTGTGGGGCCGGGGACACTTTCCCCTCAATTTTTTTCATACAACAATGTGTTTCACTATTTTACCTGAGCTTATTCCCGACCTTAGTGATCAGGCCCCTCCATCTTTAAAATTGTTTCGACGCCCCTGACAACAGCAAACAGTTTAAATGTCAATGATGACCACCCTACTGATTCGCATCGAGAAGAAATTTGTGAGTAGATAGTCACCCTAATAGAAAAACTATCAATAGGGGGGATGATAGTTCCCCAACACCACCCCTTCCAAGCACAGAGTCTTGATGTATAAACACATTCAAACACATTTATTCAATGATTCAACAGTCTTATTGAAGTCTTGTAAGTTAAAAACACAGTATTTAACTATGATTAGCAATCATTGTCATGTAAGAATCTCTTCTCATCACACCATGACATTGGCCTTGAACTCAAGCGTTATACTTCAAACTTCTAATCATAAACACTAAAAAATATTATAATTGACAATTGAACTACTATACGACTTCGTGTAGATGAAAGTACTGCAAAGGAGATTAGATGGTTTTATTTAAGGGAACGTAGGCCTATACTGTAGGACCTACACCCTCATCTAGGGACTACAACTCTAAATGGGCGAGCAAGTCCAAGGGTATTTACTTTTGCTGGCAAAGACTTCCCAAAGCACTAATTAAAAGAATCCCTGGTATTGAGTTATTTGTAAATAGATCATGTTGATTATTGCGCTAGATAGGCCACACGATTATAGTAAACAACACTATAACTCTTAATGTGACCAACCGGGTATAGCGGCAACACCCTGGCAGAATTTAACAAAAAGAAATATCCATTTTTGCTGCTTCCATAAACTCCAATAATGCGAAATAACAAGAGGCGTGACTACTTTTGCGTTCTTCCTCGATACTTTTGGCGAAAATAAGCAAGTGAATTAAATAGCGTTCTTGCAATTTACTACCTCCTCCTTTCTATGCGAATTAGCGAATTACTTGAGCTGTTACAGCTATCTCTATGCGACTTATTACTGGCAAGTCTCCCCACACTCTCGACTCCCCTCTGTTAAACTCTCGAACACAGGGATACAAACTAGGTATGACGGGGGTACGAAATCCAACATGGTGAATGGAAATCAGCCTCAAAAGTGCCTATAGTATGTACTGCGGATTACTTGTGCTAAAAGGATCAAAAGTGATACGGCGAACCATATCAGTTTTGCTACTGATTTTCAGAAGTAGTGTAGACGGAAGGCCAATCCGTACCACTTATTAAGCCCAGTTCAAACGCGACGAACATTTCAACGAGCAATGTTCAACAGAACATAGGCGTCAAATCTTGATTGGCTACAAAGGAATCACCATCGAAGGATTCCTGCCAATAATTGTGCGAGAATTCGTTCAAAAAGCATTGAGGAGCGTGTTTTCGTGGCAAAAAGTTTACTTTCTTTACGAAGAAACTAATAACACATAGTTTCGAACAATAGAAAATATTTTGCAAGCTTGTTCAGAAGGATTCAATTCACATTCCAAAAGGAGCAATTTTTCTATCTGGCGTAGGTCAAAAGTTATCGACATTATAAGAAAAGATAGATAGCTTTTAATGTTGATAAATGTTGATCTATGCAAGATATAAAAATTGCTTCTTCTGGAAATATGAATTAAAGCCTTCTGTACAAGCTTGCAAATATTCTTTATTATTCGAAACTATGTGTTATCAGTTTTTTTCGTAAAGAAAGTGCACACAAGCTTATCGATGCTTTTCGAACAAACCCTTCGATGGTGATTCCTAACAAAGGCTTTGTTGGCTAATCAAGATTTGACGCCTATGTTGTTCAACATTCACTTCAAATACTCGAAGAACTGTTCGAGTTTTCAAATAAAAGGTTCTTAGATTGCTGGAAAATACTACCTTGAGATTGGGTTGCAAATACAGTATTTCATAAGAGCGCTATTTTACTGGCCTTTGAAGCAGAATTTACAGAAGGTGAATTATGAGCTAAAGCTTCGAAGCCCAGAAGATTGCATATTGGTGCTTTTGAATGGAATGCTGGGCAACATAAGAGTTTCTAAGTCATGAAGTTGTCATGCAGTTGTGATATTTCTTTTAGGTGATTCACTTTTCGAGAACAAGGCACGTTCAGATTTCATTCTATGCGCTTTGTACAAAACGAACGACTTCAAATGGATCAGTGAAGTGAATGCGCATGATTAATCACATCATGAAAACATATACAGTACATTAAACATTCAAGCTTTGAAGCAGTTGTATCTTTTCCTGTAATTTTTTCAGTTTTTCTTTAGTGTGGGTCCCTTTCGGGTTACCAAAAGCGTGGAGTCTGGGACCGCAGTCCCCCTGCCATACTTAAAACCGTCACTGGCTTAATGATGGAAACAAGTGCCCCTTTTATGATACTTGCATATGGAACTCTTTACTGTAAATCACTGTCATGCCTACAGAATCTAAGACTCGTAAATTTTTGTCTGCGCATATTGCTCACGCACACCATTTTCTCAAAACTTGCAATATGGCGGCGCTTCGGCGATCACAGCGAAGCATCAAGCTTGTTCAGCGTTTCAGTTCTGTGGTTAGAACTGAGGACCTTACGAAAGAAGATCTTGGGCATTCAATTTCAAAAAAGAGAAAACAAAATTATTCGTTATATCCTATTGAGATCAAAGAAATAGATCTTATAAATCGACGAGCAAAAGTGCACTACGTCGGTTATAGTGATAAATACGATGAATGGAAAGACTTAAACGATAATGGAGATTCAGACTTTCCCATTATAAAATATGAAAGCCTTGTTTTACCGTCAGAGGAAACTCTGCCAGAGCGAATAGCACAGTTCTGCTACAAAGTGTCCTTACAAGTAAAGAGGGAGCTCTGGTCATCTAGGAGAAATAATCCTGAAGTCAGGTTTGAGATTCCAATTGACAGTGATGTCTATGCAAAAGCTTTTCGCATTGTTGGTATTTCATATTCCTTCAAAAAGATACTGGTCGGTTGCTATGCAAAAATGAAGAAATGGATCACCTGCTTGGACATAAGTGGAATGTTCGAGTAAAAAACAAGTTTGGAGATTGTGAATTTGTTGCAGAGGGCCCATTGTGCTTTTGGATGAAACTGAGGCCCCCATTAGATGACTCTGTTCTAGTTGGAGAGAAATTTCTACCCTATAAGTTTCAACAAGAACCGCTTCTTATTGTACGCTTTGTAAGAGAAACTGGGAACCCCAGGAAATACAGAGAGGTATTCAGAATATAGATTGTACAGTAGTATTTAATGGAAGGTGTATTTTCAGATCAATTTACTCACATAATCCAAATCTATCAATGCCTATCACAATCTATCAAAGAGTCTTCGAAAGTATTTAAATTAACATGCTTTTGATACACAAAAATTGACTTAACCTCAGTTGTGCTAGAAGCAAATCAAAAAGCGTGTCAGAAATTTTCTTAACATTTGTCTTAAAAATAGACTTGGTGATGCTTCTATGAAAGTCCAAAGAATTGCTTTGTAACCTTTGGCTGAAAGACTTGGTAGCTAACTAAAACAAAGTTAGTATGGAGTATTTTACCCAGTGGTGTAGAAGAGGGGGAAGCAAGGGGCGAAGCCCACTAGCTATGAATTGAGGGAGGCTCAGCCCGCCTAGCTCTGCTAATTTTTTCAAAGTAGAAACATAGAAGAATCAATATTCATCTGTAGAAAGCTATTTTAGATTCAAAGAACTGTCAAGAAATTGTTAGTTCACAAGATATAGGGTATTAAATATAAGTTGCTATTTGGATGACAGTATCATTGTTTTTATAAAACTGCATGGATTACCTTCAAAGTTTCTTATAAAGATACATATACAAGAAAAGAGACCCCCTAGCTATAAAACAAGCCCCCTAGCTATCGATTTACTTCTACACCACTGATTATACCCCTGACAGACTCTGATCAAAGCAAATTGTTTGATAGAAGCTCCTTCTGTTTAACATATCATGAATCTAACATAATATTGAAAAAAGGTTTATTTTTAAAAATTTAACCTGATCTTGCATTGGGATTGATCAGTAGATTGTTATGTCAACTACAGATGCCCCTAAGTAGGGTAAAATAGCAGGAAAATCTAACAAAATTTAGTCAAAGCTAAACAGAACTGAAGCTCAGAAGCTATATAAAGTAAACATTGTTGAATTAAAGTTCATTTTGTGGTAGCTGGCACTTCTTTTTCCATGTACGGCCAATTCTTATCAAGTGTGTGCAGCAAATTTTAGCATCACATGAACTACATTGTTCAGCACAAGTTTTAATTGAGTGCACGTGTTCCATCCCCACTTACTTTTACTTTTAAAACCTGACCATCATCCAACTTTCCTTCCTTGATTAGCCTTTCAACTTGTTCACAAAGGCTCTCTTTCAATGACAACTGTACACCTTCACTTACTCCTGGTGTTGCCTTGATATTCCAATGGGAATTGAGTGCCTCAATTCTTTTTTTCAGACAGTAAGTTGATGGTAAGTCTTTACAAATGAAAGACAGTTCTTGCCATGCTCTGTTGGAAATGCTAAATTTCTCTTTCAAATAGAGAAGGAACAGAACATCATCCAGTTTCTTTGCATCCATAGTACTGCTAGGGGGCTCAGTAATGCATGCTGTCATTTCATCATCATCTAACAAGCACAGGCAATCATGTGACTGGCTAACGGGATCAAAATATTCTACTTTTGTAGCAATAAGATCATGTAGACCAATGAAACTCAATGCAGATTGGCACTCTGTCTTCAATTCCTGTTTTATTCTATATTTGCTGCGCTCAGAGTAGTCCCAAATGATCTCTTACCTCTGAGCTTCTTCTGCCTCTGCACTTGCATACATCTTTTCACTACTGTCTTAAAGCGATGATTCCAATAATGAGAGGATGCATTTGCCTTTGATAGATCTTCTTCCAACTTTCTGTTTTTTGTTTCAATCATCAACAAATCTTCTTCATATTTCCTTTCTACAAGCATCAATTCCTGATTCTTATTTAAAAGCTTCATTTTATTTGTCTCACTGACAAGCACTTTGAGCTCATATGGTTCTCCTGACCTCAACTTTTGCTCAAGAACTCTGGCTTGTACTCCACCTTGTGCCTTCTTTCCCTTTTCCAATAAGCATCTTATTTTTGTGTCCAAACATTTGCAAATTCTTTTACTAGCATCAACATCTTCTAAACCTGCCTTGTCCAAAACTTCCCTTGTAATCTTATCAATTGAAAATGTTCCATCTGTTCTCTTGTGTGCTTTTGCCACTGCATATAATAGATACCTTCAAAAAGCAGGCAAATCATCATTTTTCCAGTGTTTGCAAATGCTTTATAGCAATTACATGAAAGGCTCTCTGATCTTATTTCATGAGAGACATCTTAACTTTTGGGAAATTTGGTTGGCAGTCACCTTTTGCTTCACTGCTGAGTCAGGAAGAGGTCCCACTAGACCAATGTTCACGTAGGGCAAGGTTGATAAATGATATGGAGCTATCAGTTTAATGAAGATAATGAAAACATCTAACAGTGCACTTTTAAACTGTACTAGTATATACATTCATGCATTAGTCATGCATAAATAAGCACAACTGATGTAAAAATGCAGCTTTCCCTAAAAAATTAATTTTTTTATATAAAACGGGATACGAAATGAAGATCAAAGGTAATCAAGTAACCAAGGAGAATATGGGTGGTGACCCTTGCTTTAAATATCGCTTTTTTCCTTCAAAATAACCCAAGGAATAAAACTACACTACGAAGGGTAACCCTGTTTTCCCATTAACCCATTGCCCCTTGATATCACACTAATAGTTGATATTAATTACGAATAGCTTTAACATACATCATATTTTGAAAAGGAATTCGTGCTAATAAAAAGTTATACCTACTGGTTAATTTGATAAATGAAACTAGGACCAGATACACTCTCATGGTCTTCCATTGATATAATGCAGTCACTGGTCATTTTGTGTAATAATATTACTCCATAGTAAAATTCCAGTAGACATACCATTAGCGAACCAATTCATTGATAGAACTTTGTACGGTTTGACACAATTATCGCAGAAATTACACACACTTTTAGCAGCTTTGGTTAACGAGTTTGGTATGAATTTAATCCTGAGAGAATGGTCTCCTTGAATCTCCTGCTGGAATATGGCATTTAAAGCCAGGTCTATGAGAGCGAGGCACTTTAGCGTAGCAGTAGTGCAAGGACTAGTCAGAAGCCTCACAGGGAAGAGCAGACTTGTGGGCCGATAAATACACAGCTTTTTTTCATCCCACGGTGGTAACATATGTACTAAACACTTTATTGGTCAATAAACTACTATTTTCAGGTGCTGGAACACAAAGAACCCTTAGAGAAACTTTAAGTAATAACAAATTAAAGTAATATCTTGTAAATTCCTAGTCGGCGGCCAAGTGATGCGCATGGCCCTTATTCAATTCGCGCAGCTTTACTATGACACATGACACTGATAAGTTTCATATGGTTTAGCTCGCCGTTTTAGCGTCATTGACAGCCAGGGCTTGTACTTATTTTATTGCACGGTTGTTATGTTTTTCAATAAATGACAGAGATTTTGCGCCCTTTCTTTAAAAGCAATGCGCTTAAGATTCCAGAATTTCCACGCCTAAGGGGTGTACATACCTCATAGCACCCCAATCTGTTTCATTAAATTAGATTTATAGTTCAATTCCTCTATTGAGCTCTCTCGGGACAACTTCTCTTTAAACTCTCGGGACTTCTTCACGCATTCATGTCTCTTCTGATTTGATGGTATTGATAAGTAGGCTAGATGCTACAGAGAGCTAATTGTTGTTAGGAGAAAGGATGGCATCCCAAGGGGCTTCGAATGAAAGCTGTCAGTAGTTTATACGGCCACTGCGTTATCACGCCCAGGTTTTCGCTTGTGCTAATTGCTTGCTTGCTTCAATTTTGTATGTGAAATCACTAAGAAATAGAAAGCCAGCAATAGTGGCAGAGAAATAGCTCTGGTAACAACACTTACTGCTAAGGCTAATTTCCATTCACCAATTTCTGGCTCGCGCGCGACTTTTTGCGATTGATCGTGGATCTAGGCGTGCGTACTTACAACAAAAAAGCACGTGAGTATGATCGCGAGATCGCCAGAAAAAGTTGAAGTTTGCTTGACTTTTTTGAGAAATCGCCAGGAGTAACCAATCAAAAGAATAGAAGTTTCAAGAAGTGACCAATTGCACAATGGCGTCGTTGCAGTCGACTAGTCTGGCTAGGAATAATTTGGTTTGAAGTTTGCTTTGCACATGAACAGTAGCATATACATCAAGGAAGATAGGTAAGTGAGAAAATTAGGATATTTTAGAAGCAAAAGCCACTAGCCACTATGACAATAACAGCTGTAATTTTAGCTTTAGGAGTGTCGGGAATTGCGCGGCCGCATTTGCGTTTGTCAGATTTATGTATCCATACATTCGATTTTGTTGAAATTGCGCTATTCATATATTGATCTCACTGATAGTGCAATCAATGCAACATTCGTATATTGAGGTAGCACAATATTGAGATTTTTCCTTCACATGTCAATCACCCCTGTCATTTCGTAATGATGAAAATAAGCATGTTTCAGCTTTTCTAATGAGGGGAGTTGCTTGATGCTGTCGTAGAATGAGGAGTGATTTTCAATCAATCAACAGTTTCCTCTGCTCGAAGCAGGTCGAATATCAAGGAACGACAATTCTTTCTATCTCAGGTCTTTCTCACACACTGATAATAATTCTTCTCTGTCCATGCTTTAATACCATCTGTCCATTTTCTTTTGGGCCTGCCTCTTCCTCTCTTTCCGTTCATTTTCCCTTCCATGAATAATCTCTGCCAGCTCTGTTCTCTCACTACATGCCCAAAGTACTTTAATTTTCTTTCTTTTACAATTCTTGTTAATGATCTTTCTGTACCCGATAATTGCAACACTTCTTCATTGGTTTTATAATCAGTCCAAGGTATCTTTAGCAATCTCCTTAACGTCCGCATTTCAAAAGCTTCAATTTTCTTTATTGATGTTTTGCTGAGAGTCCAGGTTTCACATCCATATAGTAATGTTGACCATACATAGCATTTCATCAGTTTTATCCTTGTGCACAGTTTGATGTTTCTAGATGTTAAAACTGTCTTTAACTTTGTAAAAGCTGTCTTTGCCATTCCAGTTCTTCTGCGGATTTCCTTTTCGCATTTTCCATTATCTGTTAATAACAAACCCAGATAAACCATTTCAGACACTTGTTCAATAGACCTTCCTTGTATCATGATGTTAACTTTTGGTGCTTGTATTTGCTTACTAATTACCATCGCCTTTCTTTTGACTACATTCATTTCCATGCCATAAGGTTTTCCGGTCTCGTTGACTTTGTCCACTAAACTTTGCAGATCTTGACTAGAAAAAGAGAACAAAACAGTATCATCGGCATATCTAAAATTGTTCATATTTACTCCTCCTATTGTTATTCCAGTCATATTCTCTACTTCTTTAAAAATTTTCTCTGTATATAGATTAAAAAGCATTGGTGAGAGCACACATCCTTGTCTGACACCTTTCTTTATTTCAAACTCTGCTGTTATACTTTTTCCTGTTCGTATCACTGTTCGTTGTTCCCAATACAGTTCTTCAATCATCATAGGGTGTTTAACTTTGTCAAATGCCTTTGTATAGTCTATAAAGCAAATATATACATCTTGGTTAATCTCTAATGCTTTCTCACATAACACTCTGAAGTTAACTATTCCATCCCTTGTTCCCATTCCTGATCTAAAACCACTCTGCAGATGACTTATTTCTTCTTCAATTCTCCTTTTAATTCTCTTCTGTATGATTTTTAACAGTAATTTAGCCACATGACTCATCAAACAAATTGTTCTATACTCTGACAGCTTTGAGCCTTTGGCTTCTTTGGTATTGGAACAAAAATTGATTGTTTCAGTTCAGTTGGTATGCATCCGCTTTCATATATCCTATTGCATAATTCTGTAACCAATTTCACATTGATATCATCCAAGGCTTTCAAAGCTTCTGCCGAAGTTCATCAGATCCAGTTGCCTTCCCATTTTTCATATCCCTAATAACTCTTTCAATTTCTTATTTTAGTATCAAATTTCCAGGAGTTTCATTAAGTGTTGGCATTTCTGGTCTATTTTTATCATCATATAAATCTCTTATGTATTCTACCCATCTACTAGCTATCAGACCTTGATCAAATAAAATATTTCCATCTTTATCTTTGACATTCCCACTTCCTCTATTCTGAATTTTTCTGTTAGTAACTTTGTTTTTTCTGTCATGCAATTCTTTAGATTTATGATTTTTTTCTAAGTCTTCAATAATCTTACATTGATCTTCCCAGTACTGTGTTTTAGCTGCTCTACATTCGTGAATTATTTCCCATTCAGCCGATCATATTTCTCTATATCTTTGCTATTTTTAAATTTTCTCCTCTCGGACATTTTCACCGATATTTCGTCAGTCATCCAGATCTTCTTTTTCTCAATCATTTTCTTTGGAAGTGTCTTTCGTAAGGCAGTTAGTGTGCTTGTTTTAAATATATTCCATTTATTCTCTACATTCAGTTGGTCATTGGGTTCTTGGATCTGGTCTTGGTTGACTAGCAATTCATACTTGTTTTTAACTTCTACATTGTACTTATTCTTTATGCTTTCTTGTTTTAGAAGATTTAACTCAAGTTGTTCCTTTCATTTAAATTGTCTGAGATTTTTCAATTTAATTTCCATTTTGGCAATCACTGGATTATGATCAGACTTTACATCTGCCCCTGGATACGTCTTCACTTGCTTTAAGCTGTCTCTGTATCGCTGACTCACAAGAATATAGTCTATTTGATTTCTAACAATGTCTCCTGGGCTCTTCCATGTATACAGTCTCCTAGGTGGCTGTTGAAACAAGGTGTTAGTCACAACTAAATTATGTTCTTCACAAACTTGAATAAGCCATTCTCATTCCTTTGTCCTAAACCGTAACTGCCAATAATGCCTTTTTGCTTCTTGTTTCCAACTTTCGAACTAAAATCACCCATAAAAATAGTGTACTCTTTATTCTTGACATATTTAAATGCTGTTTCTACTTGCTCATAAAAAGCTTCATTGATATTTTCAGTGTATTCTTTTGTAGGAGCGTATACTTGAATTAAGTTGATGTTAAAAGGTTTGCCTTGCAGTTTTACCAGCATTACTCTGTCTGATATTGGCCAGTATCCTAGTAATGATTTAGCTATTGAACTTTTCATGATTACTCCTACTCCACTTTGATGATCTTCTCCTCCTGAGTGCAGCATGGTATGTTTGTCTCTAGTTATCTTCCCATTATCTGTCCATCTTGTTTCTGATAATCCTAATATATCTAGTTTTAATCTATCCATCTCTTGTAGAATGTTATCAAATTTGCCAGCTTGATAGAGTGTTCTTACATTCCATGTTGCAATTTTAAGAATTCTTCCCCCAGTTTTCAAAGCAGTACCACCTAGCTGAAGCCTCCCATCAAGGTTTAAGCTGCTGCTGTCATCAACTGTCCTCCTACTTGCTAGGTTCAAATCTTCTTCCCTGTCGTTTATAACTGAAGTTGTTCCAGGGGGCCCAACTTCTCCAGTATTACTATTTTCATTATTTGAGCTCTCCTTGATTGACTAAAGGGTTTGTTACATGGTGGGGGCCCAATTCCTTCCACGGTGGATAGCCACAAATCATTATAACGTCTTGATTGTGCCTTTGATGTACCACACATCTTGCTGTCGTGCGGTCAAAGCCATTGACCATGTAGTATCTGGTTCATCTGCCTCATCTGCCACTTCAGTCTTCGTGCACTTGAGGGGGACGTCCCCTATACACCAGCCCTTTCGAGACTGGTGATACCCTCTACTTAGTTTTGCTCACCAGCCGAGGTGAGGTACCGTGGTGTGGCCGCCGGCTGCACTACCGACTGCTTGGAGCCATAAGTGAGAGTTGTGTAGTTCTGTGAGACCAGTGCTCCTATCCACAATCATTTAATATAAAATGTGCCCCTGACAAGTTTACAAAGGTACTACTCCTCAGAGACAACACTTACACCACGAGTGAATTTAGTAGAATGCAAATGATTAAAACGTACATTGAGAGATTTCTTTGAGTTACCTCAGATCCTTATAAAGAGTTAGCGAGATAGGGGAAACCTCTCCTATAAGGAGCAAGCAGGGAGTTTGTTTGCCCCATTGAAAAACATTCTTTTTATGCAGCAAATGACTGCATTTCAAAGCCCTCACTTTGCGTAGGTGCAGCTGAAATGTAATTTGTTATTCACCATGTGTTCGCAAAATGTCAATCGGAAAAAGTCGCGCGCGTGCCAGAAATTGGTGAATGGAAATCGGTCATTAAGGTTGAAAAAGGAAACTGCTTGATAGAGGATGCTGTTCTTTGTACACAGCCATCTTTCTTTTGATTCGTAACTTCGAAAGAACATCATTCTATAGAGATAAGCACATCCTACCTTTATATCCACAACATGTTTGATATTGCACTTTCTATTCAACGCAGCCTCATTCGATATACATCCACTATGAATGTAACTAAAAGCATGTGAGAGACTCTTCTTTTTACAAGGAATCACTTTATAAGGAACCTATATGTAGACGAGCGAAATATTTAAGAAACTTGTAGTGCTAGAGGAAGGAAAGCTAAAAATCTTTTCAATTCTAAAACCTCTCATAATTGCAAATAATTAAAATTTAAAGGAGACTTGCCTGTATGTTGGACTTTGACTGTCATTCTATGAGTCATTAGCCAGGAGTGAAGGACTTGTACGAGAGAGAGCGCAGCGCAGGAGCCAACCAGACTTTAAAGGACCTTTGGCACCAGTCTCGTGATTTTTGAAGGAGTTGAGTAGGGAAGATGCCTGTAGTTATGCCCTCCGTATAAAAAGAACAAAAAATAAAAACAATGTACATGGGAGGGCGTACAACTCCTTCACTCCTGGCTAATGACTCATATGATTACAATCAAGCTTCAACTTACAAGTAAGTCTCCTTTAATTCTATTTCGTCATTAGCTTACGTCATTACGTATTGTACGAGATTTTAAAGCCGGGACTGAGCCAATGGATAAAATTTTAATACAGTTGTCCCAATATTATTTGTGAACAAACATATGAATATTTGGTATCAAATTTGATCAGCACTGAAAAGCACGAGGATTGGTTATCCTTATTCAATCCAAGTCATTTCTCTTTTCTGTTTAGCAAGGTAAATATTAAGAGGAATAATGAGACATATTTAAATAGAACTGAAATTTCCTCACAGTTCATCAAAGAAGGAAAAACTAAAGGAGCAAACAGAACAACGTAACTAAAGCATCAATATTACAACTACTATTACTTGTGTTTTTACTATCAGAAGTTTCTAAAATAGAGTCTCAAAAATTGAAAGAGTTCTGTCATCTCTTATAAACTGTTTAAATGTATTCTTTCATCCAACTGCATCAATGATATCTGTAATTAATAGAGAAATTCCTTTGAGCAGAGTGAGAAGAGGAGGCTGCTATGGTGCTTTGGGATGTGTTCAATACCAGTCAATCCAGAACTGCCCTCAAGATAGCCATTGCTGAAAAAAATGGCCGGACAGCTACCTCAATTTTCACGCTTTTTATTCTGTGATGAAGAGGGTATTAGACAATCATGCTCCTATTAAGCAAAAAACCATTAGAGTCAACAATGGACCTTCTATGACAAAATCACTGAGAAAGACTATCATGCAACGGTCAAAACTGGGTAACAAGACCAATAAAGAAAGGAGTGCAGAGAACTTACAGGCCTTCAAGTGAAAGAGGAATGAGTGTGTGAAATTACTGCGTAAGGCCAAAGTACAATACTATAAGAATCGTACTCTGAACGACCTATCTGATGATTGAAAATTCTGGAATACTGTAAAACCTTTTTTCTCTGGAAAAGTACAAACTGGCACTGGTATCACATTATTCGAAAACGCGCAGGTAGTCTCAGATAATTCCAAAATTGCAAACATATTCAGCGATTACTTCTTAAGTGTTACTGATACACTCAAAGTTAATACTGACACAACATATAACACCCCAAATGATGGCGTTGATGACAATGTTGATATTGCAATAGAGAAATACCATTCCCACACTAGCATTCGCATGATGAAAGAGTGCATAATTCACGGAGGAAAGTTGTCCTTCCATGAGGCTTCCTTAAATGACATTTTTGATGAAATTTAAAATTAAATACAAGAAGTACTTTACCTGCAAAGAGACTAAAAGATCATGGCAATATACTACCCTCCCATATGACGGAACTATTTAACGTAATAATTAGAAATGGCCAATTTTCTAATGAGCTGAAGGAAGGTGATGTAAGTAGTCTCTTTAAGAAGAATGATCCTAGCAACAAAGTAAATACAAGGCCTATTACAGTGTTGCCTGTAATATCAAAAATCTTGGAGAGGCTTATCAATAACCAATAATGCAATTCTTGAAACACTTTTTATCAACTTTGTTACGTGGCTTTAGGCCAGGCTATAGCAATCAACATGCTCTTTGAGATTCATAGAAAATTGCAAAGAGTCTCTCGACAAGAAAAGTTTCTCAGGTGCAGTGTCCATCGACCTTCAAAAACGTTCGATAGTCTAAATTACGAGCTAAAGATTGCAAAACTATGAAGATCACACAACCTTCTACGCTTCCAATACCACAACAGATCTTGTTATTGAAAAGCTTTAGAAACACAGTTTTGAGATATCTAGCTGGATTTCCAAAATTTCACGATACTGAATGAAGAAAAGTGCTATCTCATGTTGCATGTTGACAAGTCGAATGATTACAGAGTAAATGTAGGTCTAGCTTTAATAACAGAAAGCACTGAAGAGAACAGCTCCTCGGAATTACTCTTGACGAAAGACTCTCTTTTGATACCTATACCCAGGAACTCTGCTTTAAGGCTAGCCAAAAAGTTCATTCGCTCGCAAGTATATACCCCTTGTATAGACTGAAAAAGGCCTGTAGCAATAATAAATGCATTCATTACGTCAAAATTTAGCTACTGCCTTCTTATATAGATGTTTTATAGTAGCAAAATTGACCACAAGATTAATAGAATTCATGAAAGAGCTCTTAGGCTCGATTTATACGTTGCGCTTTAGTTGCGTTGAATCAAGTACAGTTAAGATCGACAAAAGCTCATGAGAAAAAAATCCAGTTCGATCTAAATGTCCAACTTTTGTCGCGTTATGACTGGCATTCAAGGAAGCACACTTTGGTGCCTGTGGTTAATGCATAAGTGAGATTAGGTTTGTGTGATCATTGGCGGGGAAATTATTGACGCCACACTATTTAGATATAACACTTTAAAGAGCGCTTCCACGAGAACGGGGACATTGATGCCCAAATGTAACTTGCAGTGTTTTATAAAAGATCTTTTTTGCCTGTCACTAGAGACCATTACTCTGTTGGAAAAAGGTTTTTCAGAGTTTAAAACATCAAAAACTGCTGGCTATTGTGCGATAAAGTTAGTTCCTAAATGTTTTGGCCTTTTACGGCTATTAGCAAGCTGTTATTACTACCAAAAAGCGATTTTTTGATAGTAAACTATTTCCTTGAATGCTAGATATGTTTGTGGATTGTCTAGGGGTACATCCCTTGAATGCAATAACTGTTAGTCAAAAATGAGATAGTCAAAACAAGCAATGGTCACATTTCCCGTTAATCACACCCCAACTGGAAAAAAACTTTTTCAGGGAAAACTACCAAAAATTTTTGAAAGAAACTTCTATTTTATCTTCAAGTCCCCTCAGCAGATGTTACACATAGCACCAGTCTTCTACGTACTGAGCTTCTGTCAGAGAAAGTGATAACACAACTATCCAGTTAGTCACATGAATAATGAGAGAAGCTATCTGCGTGGCCATGAGTTATTTGAACCTTTGTTGCTGGAGTGATCATGCCATATCCTTTGGATATCAATGATTTATTTGACCTTTCAGCATTGGCTAGACATATTTTTTACACGTCTAAGTTTTTGGATTTATAATATAAGAAAATAAAAGTTATTTTGATTCATACTGTTCTGGTGACGCGTTATTCAAATAGACGCAGTAGTTTCTACTTAAATGCATCAGAGTTGGTAGTAGTCAAAATATATCTCTTCTCACCATCTATTAACTGTTCTTCCATCATTGTTCTCAAATACTGAGCTTTCAAAAGCTTCAGGTGCAGGATTGCTACTTCACAGAGACTTTTTGATGTTTGTTTAGTAAGTTTTTGCTTCTGTGCGATTTTGCTCTGTTATCTACTATTCTCAGCTAGGATGCACAACATCTTATGCATCTTGCGTTTTACTTTTATACTCATTTGTGGCCCATAGAGAGCAAATTTGACTAGCTAGAAACTTTCCTACTCAAATTCCTTGTGCACAAAGTGTCCACCCCCGCTTTGCTTAGTGATAAAGGACCTTAAGATTTTTGAAGATGAATGTTTTTGCCTATTTAATGATGTGTCCAGGAAGGGTAATGTGAGTATTACTTAGGAGTGGGAAAATGGAAGGAACCGTAATCGAGTGAACTTGCAGTTCAACTTTGGTGGTACCAAAATAGCTATTTCCTTACTATTTTCAAGTAACGCAGAAGATACCTAAATCCGCAGCAGGAAAGAAAGGGAGGGAAATGAAACGTAGGAAGAAGAAAGGAACCTATGTTGCTTATCTAACAAAACAGTGTACAAGAATGAAACTAAAACGTCATAAAGATAAGAAAGCTGCAAATGAGATACCACTTAATGCACTTGTATAAGTGCAAGCAATGAAGAAGGCAAAAGAACATGAAAGAAAACCAAGTTACAGGTCTAGAAAGAAAATGAAATTTGCCATTCGAGCACGCATACATTTCACCAGCTTCTGTTGGAAAGGCCATAGCAAAGGTGAAGAGACACCTCCCTGGGAGTCCACAAAAGAAAAGGGCAGTTATAAAGCAACTTATTTTGGAGCAAATTAAGATAAAACCGTTTCTACCAAACATAAAAAGGCTGTCTCGCACGCCATATCCAATGAAACAAAAGCATGCATTACAAACTTCTATGAAGCTGACCATATTTCCCAACAGGCTCCCGGGCCAAGGAATGTAGTAGTTGTTAGGAATGAAAATGGAAAAACTCACATGCAAAAACGCCATCTGAAACTAGGTGTAATGGAAGCTTATCAACTATAGAGAATTGAGAATCTTGAAATGAATATTGGGAAATCTGCATTTGCTCATTTAAGGCCCTCCCATTTTCTCCTGACAAGTGATTTGCCACGGCATGTTTGCGTATGCATGCACCACATAAACTTCATACTACCTTTGGATGAACTGAGTAAGACCAACAACAGGTTTCCACGATACTGCTTCATCCTTCCAACTACATGGGTTTGTAGTGAAGCATTTCACAACTGTTTGCTCATCCCCTGCCTAGAGTGTCAAGATGGGAGGCTGTTCAAATTAAGGTACCTCCCACCAACTCAAGAAAATGAAACTTCTGATGATGACGAGCAATTTTCATAGTATCAATGGGCCAAAGTTGTAAATTAAAATTGTCGTAGTCGCTTGAGAAGATTTCCAGGGAAGGTACAGTAGGAAAGTTGTACGACAGCCTGATAGAGACGATTTCTGCCTTTTCAAAGCATCATTTTATAAAACGGCAGCAGTTCAATCGGTACAAAGATCTGAAGGATAAATTACCGTCGAATTTTAACACTGGAATGCTACAAGTTGACACTGCTGAAAACTGTAAAACGCAGTGGCAAGATGAAATACAATCTGCTCACTGGAATACAAAGCAATTCATTCTAACGACAGCTGTTTACTGGCATGACAATTACTGTAAATCTGCATGTTATTGCGTCTGATGACACTGACCACACAAAAGATTCCGTTGTAATATTTATTGAACTCTTGATCAGGTCTTTGGTGTACCCTGAAATAATCAATCTCCATATCTGGTCTATTGGTCCATCAAGTCAGTCAAAAATACGCTACATCGCAAGTACTTTGCCAGAGTTTGAGGAACTTTTTGTCTAAAGAGCACTTGAAACTTTTTTGCCACATCGGATGGAAAGGGTCCAGTAGATGCCATTGGTGATACCGTGAAACGACAAATCAGTTTAAGAGTGAACTAGCGCAGAGTCACAATAGAAGATGCAATGTCATTCTATGACTGTGCTTTTCAGTTTTGTGAATCAATTATTGTTTTCTTCATTCCAGCAATAGAAATACAGTTGCAGTGCCTGGATTTTAAAGAGCGTTTTGAAGGTGCCCCTGCGCTTCATGGCATTTCGACAGAACATGAATTGTCAGTTTCTGCAGAGAACAAGCTACAAATGAAAGCTTATGCAACTGCTTTATCATTCTTTAGACAGTAGTCATTGAGCAGCACAAGGCCCACAAAATAGCCTTAGAATTTACAGCGAAGTTTATGTAAGAGCACACATTTTGCTTTATGAAGAACCTACCTCAAGGTCTAGTTCTAAAAGTTCCTTATTTTCTGAACCCCTATTTATCAAATTCTAGAACCAAGAGTTCCTTAATAGTTCCTTAATTTCTGCACATCTAGTGCCAAGAAAGTGGTACAGACATAAGAAAACATCCAAATATTAATAACACAAGTAAGATAGGAAAGAAGTTTTGTAAATGCGATTGTAGGAACTTTGGCTTGATAGGAACGGCTTCTTAATTCTCGATTACTTCCAGTTATAAAAATTTTCAGATTGAAATGTTCCTTAGGGTTTTTCATTAATAGTGTGAGCTCTTTAAATTTTTCTGCCATTTACATGTAGATTCTTTATACAATGGTTTTCTTTTTAAAAGCGTGTATTTGTATATGATCCTTGTGACTTTGGAGCAAGGACTCATGCAAGGCAAGCTATCGACGCAAAGTGGCTTCTTGATGTTGTGAAAGAGGTTAACCACAAGGAATGTTCAGTAACTTATTCCAAAGCGATCAATAGCAAGCAAGCCGAAGGTGATAATTATGCTGTCAGCGGGGAAAAGTTACTTACGTTTTGCCATGTCCAAATTTCCATTGGAGCATATTTGAGTTTGAAAAGTACAGACATGTACTGACTTGTAAAGACATTCTGTTCTTGCATTCCGATGTAAAACTTGTTTTTGCATGCAAACTGAACAGTTATTAGCGTTTTTTCAATAAGAGCTCTATTTGAACCCAATATACACACACCACACACACAAACACACACACACACACACACACACACACACACCTTTTGAATTTATTTCTTGTTTCAAATACATCGAAGGAATACTCTCTGCCTCTTGCGCGACAGCGCTTTCGCACTTCTTGGATGATTTTCAAATAAGTCTCAACTTTCTTACCATTCTCTGTATTGGTGAAAACCAACTTTTTAGAAAAATATTCATCGTTGAAAATCACATCAATTTGATGTTCAGTCAAGTCCATAGACCATGACGACTTTTTAACAGATCTTTTCTTCTACATTTTGGCATTCAGTATTTCTGTCTCTGGTTTAATCTCACTGTCAAAATTATAGCTCTCCTTTTCACTTTCCTTATCACATGGAGTTTCTTCGTCACTTTCAGCAAGAAAACCATGCTTACTTGTTGCATTTTCATTTTCTAGTACCATTTTGTTTTAGAAAGCAGTGAAAAGAACTTTCGCGCCTGAAATATTAATTCTGTACAGGTGCATATAATGTAATTACCGGACTGGAGATAAACCAAATCGATTGGATGTACCAGAAGTGCGATGCTTAATTCCAAGTTGAGCTTTGGTCGCATAATTTGACTGGCATTGTCGCACTAGGGTCGTGCTATCTATTGGAGTCGTGCTTAATTCGAAATTCACTTTAAAAGTCATGCTTATGTAGAACTTAATTGACACTCAGAAAATTGCAGCTTAACGTGTTTCATTCGACTCAACTAAGGTGCGACGTATAAATCAATCCTTAGATTTGTATGTAAAGATAATGTGTCAACCTTTGAACAATTATTGGCAAAAAAAACAACTCTGTAACCACTCACGAGAGGAATCTGAAGCTACTTATGGCCAAGGTGTTCAATACAAAATCAAAGTTAAACCCTGATTTTATGATTGATATTTTCAAGGACAGGAGCGTATCATGTGACCTTCAGAAAGAATATGATACACTTTTACATGTCGTCAGAACAACTACGTAAGGCATTGAGACGATAAGTTTCATTTTAAAAAAGCTCTGGCAAATCCTGTCTTCATCATTAAAAAGCATTCATAATTTAGAAAATTTTAAGTAAGCTATAAGATCTTGGAGATCAAAGTCGTGCGGCTATAGAATCTGTAAAATTTTTATTGATAACTTATTTTTCTTCAATTATGTGAACAGCTGGCATTAATTGGTTTTCATTTAAGCTTAACATGTTAGCCAACTTTAAATAAAGTATTTATTGTTATCATTATTTATTATTATTATTGAGTTGCAAACTAAATTCCTACAAATGCCAAGATTGAAAAATGTCGCACAAAAAATTCAGAATCTACTATAACAGGCTCCTGTGTCAATGCTAGCTTTCACAATCATCTCATTGACAGCTTTAAGCTTTTGCTGGTTCTCTTGATAGATTTTCAGGTAATCAACAAATAGGCTATGTGTTCTTTTCACCCTTGCTTCATCTTTTTCCCCATAATGTAGCCATCAGTGTCCTCTATTAACATCGCTACTGGAACCTCAGTCAAACAGAATCCTACTGGAGAGTAACTATCTTCCTTCATGAACCCTTTCTTGAAATGTATTATTCTACTTGTAGTTGTTTGCCCATTCTCTGTTACCTCTAGTCTGGTCTTCCACCCACCCATTAGTTTGCTGATTAAGTTTATGACTTTCTCTGGGACTCCCATCCATTGATATACTCTTATCATCCAATCATGCCGAACCATGTCATATGCCTTTTGATAATCATAAAATGCAACAGCCAAATGTCTTTTCTGATTCCTTACTTCATCCATTATTGCGTTATCAATAGTGAGTTGGTCGACCGTTCCTAATACTCCAGCACAAGTACCTAATTCACTTTTATCCCAAATACTATTTCTGTCTGCATGGTCTTTCATGTAGCTAGCAAACATGCATGTAAATTGTTTATAGCAAGTGCTGAGACACGTAATTGAACGGCAATTTCTCTTGCTACTTAAATCTTCAAACTTTGGTAATAGTACAGTTCTTCCCTCTCTCATCCACTCAGGTATTGCATCAGGCTGTTCTATCCATCGCTTAAAACATGTTACTACTGCTTTCCATGAACCTCTTAGCCTTTTCCACCAGAAATTCCGTATTCCATCTAATCCTGGGGCAGACCAAATTTTTTTGACTGCTTCACACAATATCTGTTCAGTGATTGAGGACTCCTACACTTTCCTAACTTTTTCTTATTCTTCTTGCAACTGTATGCATCCACCTTCTGTGCGGAGTTTTAGCATTGTATTCCCATATACCTGCCCAAAATTCTTTAACTTTCTTTATTATAGGCACCCTTCCCTTTCCAAGCATTGTCGTTGTCTTCTTCTGTAGAATCTTCCTTAATCTTGCTCAAACATGCTTTCATTTTGCAACATGATATCTTAACTCATCCAATGTTTTTTCCTTCAAATTTTTCAAGTTTTCATCTCTTAGAAATTGTTGCTCCTGCAAATCTCTCAATCATTGTAATATTTTCTTTTCCTTCTTGGTAACTCTTCTCTTGTTTTCCCTCCTATATATTTCGTTCGATGTCCATGCCAAGATCTGTCTCAATCCTTTGATCTTTTCTTCACTTTTTCTTACTCTCCTATTTTTTGTTTCATTACCCTTCCACTCATGTGCTTTCTCTCTCTCTTTCATTTTAACCCATTTCCGTCTTCAATTATTCTTGCCATGGCGTATACTATATCCACTACTTTACTTAAGCCATCATCGCCATGGAGGTATTTTTCCAAAATGATATTTGCCCTAATGAATTCTGAGTTAGAGATTTCCTTCTTGATCTTTATTAATCGCTCTCTTTCTTCAATATTTGCTTTTGTAGTTGGTTTTAAGATATGCAGAATTTCCATAAATCTGAATTTTATACTTTTAGTGTGATCATCGTCATCATCATCGTTTTCTAAATTTTCTCCAATATTTTCGTGCTCTACATCTGCATTTTGATGCTCAACAACATCTATCTCTGCACTTGCTTCATTTGTCATATCACATTCAGTCTCACAATCTCCATCATTTCGAGTGGCATTTTGTTCATTTCTATTTTAATCATTAGGGATAATGGCCCTTACCTCTGGCTCTACATCAGTTCCATCTCTCACTTCTAAAAAATTGAGCAATGAACTATTTCTACGAAATCTGATTCCGTTATCTCTCAATGTCTGAGCGCTCATTGGTTTATCTCCATTTATTGCATCCCATGTTTCTTTCATCCTCTTTATAAATCCTCTGCCTCTCTTTCTCTCGCGCTCTTCTATCTTTATCAAGTTTATTTTCATTTCATTAGTCCACTTGACGCTAGCATTTAAAATTGTGTCCTGTTCTTGTTCATCTTGAATAGCCTCTGTATTGTCATTTATAATTATCTCTTTCTTAAACCTTGCTGCATTTTTCCCTCAGATTTCGCTTCGAAATATGCTTTTTATGAGAGTAACGTTGATCCCACCTTCTCTTCAATCTGAGCATAAACCCAGTCCGTCTACTGCGTTTTTCCTCTGCTGCTATCGTTAACCACCTTTTCTCACCATCTGTATATGTTGATAAATGGTGCCTCTGTTGAGCCTCTCCATATGGGACATATAGTTTTCTATCTAAATTGCCTCCCTGGAGTGCTCTCTACTCATTTTCACTAGCACTGCTGTGAGGTTGAGATTACTTTTGATCTATATCTCCCATAAAGTCACTTTCATTACTTATGGGTCCAATTTAGTCCTTCCAGTGTTTCCCGGCCCTCTGTATAAAGCATGCATTTTTGATAGTGTCGCCACTTCTATCAGGTTCCGTGATTGGTGAGTTCAGTACGCAGTAGCCATTCACCCATCTCGGCACGATACCTTCAGATTGCGGGTGTAATTGTTCGTGTAACCTCCACTAGATGCATCTGCCCATACTAATGTTCGTTTGGCTTCCACTAGTTGGGCTGTCTGCCATGACTAAAGCACCAACTGCCCTGGTTTTGAACTCAGAGATTTTCCTTCTCCTAGGGTAACTGCTGGCAATGCTAACAAGTTTATCCTGCTCGGAGTACTGGTTATTTAGAGGCGCCAGAGACTCGCCTTTCACCCCTGTTCATGTTATTTCCAAACAGTTTTGCCCCATGAAAGCCAGGAGCTGGACTTGGACTGTGAGAGGCTATATTTTGTGCATGCCAATTGGGACTCTTTATAGGTATCGTATGCTCATCTTCCTCCACCATCCCAGCATTAACAATCCTTTAGCTCTGTTTGTATCGATTTGCTCTCTTTTATGTCCCCGTCTTTGATTACTGGTGACTCCCTTCGTCCTGAACTCCTTTTATTCACAGGGAATTGCGCACTCTACATTCTACATTCTTGAACTCACACTGTGCTTTGAGACAAATACTCAGGCTAACAGCGTAAGGAAGGCCACAAAATTTGCTCCACTACTTCAAAACTTGTCCTCTTCCTATAATAAAGTTATTATTATCAATGTCTCCATGGGTGCTATCGGTGTTATGGGCTCCTCCTGTGATTCCTTTCTTACTCTACTCAAAGATTTGAAATTTGACAAAGTTATACAGAGAAGAATTATTATGAAAGCGATAAATATTACCATTAATTCAACATATTACATCTTTTGCCAAAGAAACAAACCATGGAACAACCTTGAACTCCTGAACTTCTGAACATTCACTTCCTTTTCCTACCAATCTACTTTTGAGTTATGTTATACATCCATTATCATTGTTTTTCTTATTGCTTTGTAAATTCACTGCCTTAGTAAAAACTAGCCAATTGTACACTACCAATTATATGAGAGGTGTATTATTGTAAGTAAAAAATATATGTAGATGGAAATGTAAAAAAGATTATTAGTATATATGACCGGTGCACATGGAGGCATAACTGAGCAGTACACTTTGTCGCCTCTACACTACAAAGTGTGAGAAATTCCTCCCTACATGTTGACCTTCCTGGATTTCACTCCCTTTGCATTATAACAGGAGATAATCTGCGTCCGGATATGCGTCTTTCCATTGTTAAGACCATGTTCTATGTGATTGAGTTGACTGTTGGGTTTGAAACCAATTTAAATAGCAATGCAGAGATGAAACACAAAAAGTATTATCAACTTACTCGAGATCTTTTGTCGGATTTTCATAGCGTCAAATTCATTAACCTATCCCAAAGTGCTCTAGGAGTTTTTGGCAAATCATGCAAACCTTTTATAGACATGTGCAACGAAATGGAGTTTGATAAGCAACACACAGATTTCATTGTGCAAAAGCTATCTACAATCATTATCTGATGAACCTATTATACATTCTGTATGCATAACAAGCCCTGGACTAACCTTGACCCTCTAATATACTAACAGCTTACAGGAAACTTCTATATTAAAATTTACATTCCCTATACTGTATTTTTTCCTATAGTGTAAATTTTTTTTTCATGCCAAATTTGTCAAATGCAAGTTACCTAATTATACAGAGGTTTGTATTCTTAAATACTATATCAGTATCAGAAGTTTAAAAAAAGTATATATGACCGTTAAGCTACGCAACAGATGTCATTTTGTGGAGACGATTTCAAATCATTAGGCCACCATTCGTGGTGATGCAAGAAAAAGATGAACAGAAATAATGGTGATAGCTTTAATGGTAATCAACAGTTTCAACAGCAGTCTCATTTGCAAGTATTACTTGATTCTAGAATTACAAGTACGTCGTTTTCTCCTAGCAATCGTCATAGCGTGAAATGTTGCTACGGAAAAATATAAAATGGTATACGCGCCCTTAAGATGCATCAACGTACTGGCCGGGTAGTCAAGGACCTTACTAAAGAAACATTTGAATTTGCAGAGGAGAACCTTACTGGTTCGTACAGTAATGACAATTATAACGAAGATATGGATAACAACATACCAACTCATGATACATATCTGACGGAGGAGGCTGTGATTTGACGGTAAGATTTGACCTAAAGCATATTGTAAAGAAATATAACGTTTGCAAGGAATGGAAGGCACATTGGAAGAGAAAACATTATATGAAGCTATTAATAGGATCAGGTATATCAGCAAAAAAAGGCCGCATGAGGATAACATTCTAAAGCAAGCTTCAAAAACGAGCGGCCTAGCCGTAGAACATCTTCGCAAGACCCTGTCATCTCTTGTTGATAAAGGAAATATTTGCATATCTAAATCACTGCAAGGTAATGATTCTTACTATGTTTTGAATATTGAAGACCCTGAGGCAATTGTAGAGCATGAAGATCAGTCTGACGTTTCTGATAGTATTAATGACCCCGTTAACTTTGAATTTCCTACCCCACGTGCAGAACTTCAGCCTTATGAACAAAATAACTCAATAGTGAAAACGGACTTTCTAGTATTCTTGGACATTGTGGGAAAACTGACTGACGATATAAGAGGCCTCCAGGTGAAGATTAATGAATATGGTTCGAGAAACGAAAGGCTGGTCCTAGAGAATTGTGACCTGAAATTGGATATCGCACGGTTGCAATCAAAATTGAAGACCCAATCGGAAGTGATGAACCCTAATCAACTTCCAAGCGCTAAAGTTCACCATACTGAAAGTACCAGCCATGAGGATCACCTGCAGACAACTCAGTTGAAGAAAGAAAT
>WIPJ01020379.1:348807-393413 GCA_018155075.1 Cassiopea andromeda | reverse complement strand
TCACAACTAAAATCTCAAGGCTTCATTATCTCATTTCTTTTGGAACACTCTATGAAATCGCTAAACCCTTTGTGGTCTTCTGCTCAGAGCAAGCTACCTCAGAGCATTTTTAACTTCTCTATAAGATATCTTAATAATTCCCTTGCCAATCGTGTGAACCTTTACAAAATGGAAGCTCTCTCTCAATCTTCTGATTGCTAATTTTGCATCTGTCCTGAGTCTCTTCTTCATGTTGTCTCTGGCTGCAAGTCATATCTTGAAGAGGGCCGTTGCACATGGAGGCATAACTCAGCATTACACTTTGTCGCCTCTACATTACAAAGTATGAGAAATTCCTCCCTATACGTTGACCTTCCTGGATTTCTCTCCCCTTGCATTATAACAGGAGATCAACTGCATACCGGATATGCTTCTTTCCATTGGTAAGACCACGCCCTATATGATTGAGTTGGCTGTTGGGTTTGAAACCAGTTTAAATAGCAATGCAGAGAGGAAACACGAAAAATATCATCAGCTTACTCGAGATCTTTCATCGAATTTTCATAGCGTCAAATTTATTAACCTATCCCTAAGTGCTCTAGGAGTTTTCGGCAAATCATGCGAGCCTTTTATAGACATTTGCAAGGAACTGGAGTTTGATAAGCAACACACAGATCTCATAGTATGAGAGCAATCTACAATCATTATCCGATCAACCTATTATATATTATGTATGCGTAACAAGCCCTGGACTAACCCTGACCTTCTAATACTAACCGCTTGCAGAAAACTTTTATACTAAGAGTTACATTCCTTATACTGTATTTCTTCTATATTGTAATTTTTTTTCATACCAAGTCTGTCCAATGCAAGTTACCTAATTATAGCGAGATTTGTATTTGTATTCTTAAACATTATATCATCATCAGAAGTTTAAAAAATATTAGTTCACCAGAAGCCATAGAGATGATACAAAATAGCGCAGAACTATCAAGTCATTTACAGGACCCTATGTGAAAACTTTTGATAATCAAGAGAAGTCTTAAAGTTCATTTTTGTTGAAATTATCAAGCCTGTGTCTTGCATATTTCTATTAACACCAAGAATATAGGGACTTTACGAGACCTCTTTTGCTTGGGGGTGGGGTGTAATGTTGAATTTACTTGAAATTACCTAATCAATAAGCTTCTCTATTATCACCAAACACTATTGGGGCAGGAGGGCAAGCATGGCTGTCGAATATACTATTAATGTAGTAAACATTCTCTTGTATTGTGTCTACTATCAGGCCCACGATGAATGAGCCCTAAAAGAAGTATGCAAAATTAAGATTTTAGATGGCTGGAAAGCACTATTTTTGAAGTTAATCTTTGAAGCAGAATTTACAGAAAATGTGTTAGGCATCCTTTTGTATCCATAATCTATTATAGGGCCCACCATGGGTGGACCAGAAGAAAAATTTTTAAATAAAAGTTTTCAGATAGCTGAAAAACGCTATCTTGAGGTTTGTCTTTGCTAATACAGTGTTTTATAAGAGAAACACTTTGCAACTCTGTGAAGCTGAAGTTGCCGAAAGTGTATTTTGAGCTATAAATCTAAAGCCCAGAAAGGTTTACAGTCTAATACTTTCACCATAGGTGCGGGACACCTTTTGGGCTGCCAAAAGCACAGTGCCTGGGGCCATGGTCCGCTCTGCCCCCTTAAAAACCGCCACTGATAACTGTCTATGCGTCCATTCTTATCAGTAACGAAAAAGGAGCATCTATGAAGGTCTCTTTAGGGTTAAAAACACTAGCTCAAATTGCCCAATGGAAAATTGGTTAATTCTGTCTAATTTCAGCCTTATATTTCTTACAAACATGTTCATGTAAACAAAGTATGGGATTTATACCCTTCACTTCTCATATTTGGCCATTTGTAAACAGTTTTTGGCTACTTCCACAACCCTCAGCGAGAAATTCTCGTCTGATTTTAGTAAATCTTCTTTTGCACTCTGTTGTGACAGTTCTGATATCAAACTCAAGTAGTGAATCTGAGGGCTGGTTAAGTAAACAAAAATGTTTCTATTTTTGTCTTGCAGTAGGCTAATAGTGAACTTTACATGCATATATAAATGAACAAGGAAAAAGCACAAGAAACAAGGAGGGGTCTGGCTACTTGAGTTTATTACATAGCTACAGGAAGAAGGGATGGGTTTCTTGCGAATTCGCGTTATTAATAAAAGGGACGACAAGATCTCATACCAGCAAAATTAGCGGTTCGTTACAAATGAAAGATGCTATGAATATTGATTGCTTCTCCCTTCAGAGCATTCTTCTTTCTTGCAAGTTAGAACAATCTACATATAACATTTTCAAAAATAGTAAGACGAATTTCTAGAAGGAGTAAGGATCATCACAAAGTCCTTTTTTCCTAGTAAAGGGGAATAGGGAAGGGCAAGAATGCCTTTTCCTCAACTTATTTTCTCTAAGAAATTCGATCAGGGAAAATTTTTAACTAAACATGACACTTTCGAATTTAACGAAGTTTGTCTCAAAGTGTTTATTTGATAATAGTTTAACAGATTTTGTAAATGAAATAGCAAAATGGTCTCTTTCTCGCAGTCAAATGGTTTAACTACTGAAGCCCATAGTCAATGAAATGGGTATGGTATGGCGCTGTTGCAGACAAATATGACACTTGGACTAATATGACTCCCAGCATCGTATTGGGTAAGGCCAATATGACTCTCTTGAAAAATCAGTCTAGCCAGGGTCATGTCGGCGAATTATAACTCTTTTAGTCCGCAAGGTGTCTAAAACTCCTACAACGCATATCGAATTACTTTCGTGAACCATTTATCGATCTCCTCACGCCAAGTTCAGATACGCAAAGGTCCTTGACGTAACTTGCGAACTTTAACTATCACTAGCAAGTTTCGTCCATCTGTAGTCTTTTCGGTGGTGTAAGCCCCTTGGTCGCCATTTGTAAATGACAAATATGCAAACGAGACATGGTCTGAAGGTCATGTTGGTCTAGCAGGGATCATACTGGTCTACCAATCATGTAAGAGTCATGGTCCAAGGGATCATATTGGTCTGGAACAGCGCCATACAGCAGAAAGCTGCCCCTTGCCATAATATTCCTTCGGTGCGCATGAACAATGGAAATTTTTATCAAAACTTAGGCCTTCTTACAAGATTGCACCAAATAGGGGACCATCCACATAGTAAATAGGGACAGAAGAAGGAGGGGGTTCTAGGAAAAGCTTATGCCTGCGTTCTAGGGGGGATTCCTGCCATCATACACATACGCTATAGTATACCCTAGCCACACCAAAAATATTATATTTGTAAGTGTTCAAGCACTGAAAACAAACGGAGGGGGTTACTTTGAAAGTACGTACACCGACTGTGGGGCTCTCTAAAAGGCATACGTTTGCGAATAAGAGGGAAAGGAAAGTAGAAAAGATTTCTGACAGTTCTGCATGCACACTACGTGGATGGTCCCTACTCAATCATGCATATCTCAAGAAGCCAGATATTAGAAACTACAACAATATTTACTATTTTGCTCCAGTTTCACAGTTAATTTCTCTGGTTGTGATCATCTGCCCACAAAAGATGCAGAATTCACGTTTGTAAGTATGATTCTTTTCTGTAACGTTCCATGCTTCCACGTTTTTCCTTTATTAGAAAGTTTTTTTCGGCAGCAATACCCTTATCTTTAACTTAATGTCGTACCCTTCTCAATTTAAATGCAAAGAGGAGACGATTTATAATTATATCTACACTAAATAATTCTGTTCCAAAATCATACTACTTCACACATTACTCAAAGCATGCTACTTCATGCAGTAAGTCACAACATGCAACACAGTACAACATCTAAATCCTGACATACGTCCCTCTTTCAAAAGTGTCCTCCTAGAACGTATAAGTAATTATTAACTTAACATGATCTGTATATGCAATATGTTCATATATTATTATATTTACATAGTAAAACATTAAACAAGTCCGAAGTAGCGGATCTCCAAGAAGACACTACGGTAAGTTCTAATTTCATGAAATTCCTAGTAATCTTGAAGCAGTTGCGAGAAGTAATTGACTTAGAGTATGCCATTTTCTCATGAGTATGCCAGTTTCTCATGCATCAAGCTTAATTGTAAAACATACCATGTTATTTTTTAGACTGATCAAACGCAACCTCTCTTTTACCTCTCCAAGGACCCACTGACAGAGTATGTATGTTTTGGATGTAAATAGCAGTTAGAAAAGAAAATAGGGGATGAGCATTTAAGAAAAAAAATCCTAAGCTCAATAATTGCAATAGATTACTACAATAATTGTTTTATGGAGATTGAGTTAGTACGTTTGGAGTACGAGGATGTGATACGATGTTATAGTGCTTCTTTTATTAAAGTGTGTGGTACTCTTTTGTGCTTAATTGTAGGGCGACCAAATTAGCAGAAGGGTGGATATTTTTCTACTTTTTCATAAAGTGTGAATTGAATGGTAATAGAATGACCTACTGGGAAAATCGCAGCAACCCTGAAGGAAGTAGAAGAGTTGATAATCTAACCAGATGGTGGTAAGCAAAAATTAGATGGAGAGATAGACAGTGTTCCATCCGACAAGGGTTGTGAAGTTCTTGATGGTTGTGAAGTGCTTGATGGAGAGTTGACTCATTGGATGAAAATGATAGTGAAAATTTTGCTGATAGTGCTGATGGTCACATTTTGTGACTATGGCGGGGGTCGTTATAAATGCTATGAGGGTAGAAAATTTCAAAAAAGGTAATATGGCTCCCCTAAAATTAAGCGCAAACGAGTATTATCAGCAGCAGTTTTAATGTTTTTGCAGAATTATTCGTGCCATTTGAAGAAGCATATATAAGTAGAAATTAAAATTGTTTAGACAACTCATGGCTGCATCTTGTCTCAAAAGATCACTTTGCCTTGTGGAATTATAGGCCCGGTTGTCAGCATCTATTGTTTTTAGACATATGTTGATTTATGGGTCCAGATTTTGAAACAAAGTGGTACATTTCTGTCCAAAATTAGACTTTGAAGCGACCCCTATTCCTTGCTGATGGATGTACAATATTGCTTGGAAATCAAAGTGCAATGTTACTGAGCTTAATGTGTGAGATTGCTTTATACATCTATGCTCTATTGTCAAAATGAAATGCAAATGTAAAATATTGCACTGAATTATGTATCATTTCCCTCTACGTATGCAATTATTTTAGCTTGCTTATTGAGTGCGCTAATTTACCACTGCAAAAACCAACTTTTATGTGGACTAAATGCATTGAAATGAAAACCAGATGAATGAGAAGCATTTAAATCGTTGAGGATGATGTCACAAATATTGTTGCACTGCAACATCTTTGTCTATATAATATCCTGTTCTAGGGAGAGAAAAGACATTAAATCGTATCCAAGACAGATTATGTTCAATCTTTATGAACGATCAGAGGTGAAAGCAAATCCATCTGAGGTATTACTGCAATTTTGACGTAACAAAGCATACCTTGCCTAACTACACAATAGATGATGAAACTAATGATAAATAGTAATGCGTAAATAGATTCTTCAATTTAAAGGATAAATGACACGGAATTTACCATGCAGTTTTTCCTCACTAAGTTAAAAAGCATCTGCTAGAAGTAACTTGTGTCCTGATTTTGACTCAAAATTTCTTTTAGGGGGCGTGGGATGAACGATTCTGGTTTTTGTCACGTGACATTATGAGGTACAAGTTGACAACTTGGGATTAAGCAGTCTTTGTTGCAAGTAGCGGTTTGAGACCAACATCGAGTAACTCTGAAAAAACGTTACTGCCTTCCCAATTGACTTCGAGGTTATAACATGTAACTCTTTGGAAATTGTTTTATACCAACATAGGCCACTTGCAGAAGCCAGTACAGCAGATATTATCACGTAAACAATGAGCTCCGAGAATAATTCAGAGAATAGCGATGCGGAATCGTGATATGTAGGACTTGTGTTGATATTTAAATTAATGTCTTAGAGTCATATATTCAATGTAGAATTATGTTTAGACTTGATATCACATACCTTTACATAGTTCTGTTGAGTTAGTTAACCCACCCCGTTGCTATGCTACTTCAATGGTGGTGTCGATAGTGTTACTATACATTAGGCCAAAGAACTCGGCCCAGGCCTTATCCAAACACATGCAACCAACAAGAACCCTAAAACGTTACAGAAGAAGAATGCACAAGTGAGCAAGTTAAAAATACCTACTGGTGAGTTCTTCTTTTTGACATCGAAGCATACTTGAAGTGCCAGTTGCTACAAAAGGTTACCGAACCTAAACTTGTTACTTGGGTGGATATGTGGAAAATATGTTGAGGTGGACAACACAGTGGAGGCAAAATTTTGCAGAGAAATTGAATGTATTTTCATGCTATTGAAAACGGGGCTATAGAACATCCAGACGTAGATCGCTGCTTTCGTAAAAGGTAGTCAGTTTATTTAGCTACTTTTGGTGTGTACCCATAAGCTGTACAATGAGGCATTTCGTTACCTTTATTGGCCGTTTACAAGACTAACTTAGTGTCTAGACATTATTTACAAAAGAAGTACTCTGATAACTCACATCAAATTGGTTCAAAACGTTTTATCGCCTGCAAAATTTGTGCAGCAGACAACCTGTAAGAATCAGAGACAGTCAACATCTACGTCATAGCGTCATGTGACACATTTCCTGTCATCAGTTCAATGGGATTTTTAGGCAGCAAAACGAAAGAAGAAATGAATAATATTTAGCCATCGTATTCAGATAGTATTTTACTTCATGATTAAACAGAAAACTTTTGGCGCCAAATTCCGTGTCACTTTATCCTTTAACATTGGCTATTTACAGTAGCTAATTTAAAGCTAATTTAAGCGAACTATTCATATGAAGCTTATTGCTGTGAGTAGGCGACAAGTAAAATTGGATTAAGTCCATCTTTCGTGCAACTGCGCATGAAACCGTGCATCACTGCAAGTTAAATTTTCAAATTTTCTGTAGGTCTGATGTCGCTTAGGCCACAAAAAGTCGTAGATTATGCTTGTGATGAAGCTGATAGTGACACTTATGTGAGAAAGAAGGAAGCAGAGGAAAGAAAAAACGTGAAAAAATTTTTTTGCTACTGCCTATTGCTATCGTGGACTTAAACGGCTACGTAGTGCAATTGAATCAAGAATGGCGACGCTATTGAAAGATTGTTCCCAACAAATTACCCATCGATCACAAGCTGGAGTATCGAGAAATCCTATGCTGATGGTGGAAAGTGTGAACTTGTTCCTATTTAGAGACTATCCTCTATAGCACGCAGCCCATATTTTGTACTCCGTACTCAAACGTTGTAAAAATCAGTCCAAATTCTATCGAAAAATGACGACGCGAATTAGTGTAATAGAAAATTGTAAGTTATATCATTGTCTTTCTTTTAAAACAAGGTAAAGTTAGGCATAGGTGGAATTGGGTTTTCACAACACAAATCATAAAAATTAGTCTCATGAAAGGTTTCCAGTTCCTGAAGAACGGTCAAGGCCTTTGCTCTCTGTGCGGTCACATTTTTGCTTTGTTGGCAGGTGTGTTAAATTTGCCATGCATAAGTTTCATATGATATGAAATTCTTTCTTCTTATCACTGTAACGTAAGAAATTTCAAGTCTGAATCGCAAGATAATGCTCATGCCCAGCATGATCGCAAAGTGTCTTCTTTATCGAAGAAACAACGTGGCGAATCAAAGTTCAGAGCAAAACAGAGAACCTGTAAATAGGCAGTGGACGAGCAACCTTTTCGATTAACACAGGAAGAGCATGTGGAGTGGCATAATCCTAAGGTTATAAAAACGGACAAACTAAAATGTAGACAGAGCATCATCTTCTGGAACTGAATCCAGTGTGTCTATTTACAGAACGAAAATTACAGTTGATCTTTTGCAGCTTTATATGCAATCTTGGTATTAAAATGACGATCAGGCTATGCAAAATCAAATAACCATGCTGCTTTTTGTATTGAATGAGAGGCGGAGCCTAGACATGAGACTTTCCAGATAGCAGATTTTAGAAAGCATCAAAAGTACGGAGGTTTTTCACAGACCATACCATAAAGCAATATACTTTTCAAATCTTTGGAAAGTTCTCTATTCATTGAAGGTGTTGCTTTTGGTATTTATTATCAAAGTTCAGGACATTCGGGTATAGAATTCCTTGATTAATCTAGCATTCGGTCGTATGAAATTGTTCCTGGTATCCATCGCTTTAGCTTGACGAGCAGCTATGTGTTAATTGACAGTAATACGTTTCGCATGTTCAAGATAAATGCAGATAAGAACACATCATAACTATACAAGATTTAACCCATCAACAAAAATTCCTATATTTGCAATGCTTACATTTTTTTGACCTTAGATGCTTTTTTAGAAACCTTCGAAACGCTTGAATTCTTAATATCTGTTGGCAATTTTGTCCATGCCAAGTTATTTGTTCATATATGTGTGTTTCGCCTTTTTTTGAAGGAGATAGAGGTAGATAGGCTAACTGTTTGGGCTTGGCACAGCTTGATCAGACGGACCCATGAATTGTAAAAACAGTATGAAAGTGTTACTAACAAATCTGAAATTTTCTGTTAAATCCATAGTTGTTAACATGAACTCTCTTATATCAGTTCAAAACTCATATAAAGACAGCTATATTGATTTCATGTCATCTCTTAAAAACCTAGCGTTTTTTACTCTCGGTTCTTCAGAAACCTAACATTTTCTTCTTCTTAGTTGTTCAAAACCTAACGGTTTTCCTCCTAAAGCCCTCCATGCATTAGCCGAGTGATCCGAGTGGCCAGTCCAACAAAGAACAGTTGTACGTAAAGCAAGTCCAAAGTGATGATCTTGCGCTGTGATTCCTAAGCTATTCAAAATTTTTTACATGCTGGTCCCCTAATATATGCTTTTTCCATTCACAATCCTATGGAGGAGGGATGGCTTCAAAATGAGCGTGGCTGGTAGAAAGTGTTGTATGTTACATACTTATTTTTTAGTAAGTTCAGCGAAGTACATCCATTTGTAGCAGCACTACCATTCTTACTTTTCAGAACCCCAATTCTGTAGATCTAGCCTTGACAATGTGTACTATTTGAACAAAGTGTGTGATTCTATGAAAGAATGTGTTCTGAAGATGAAAGTAGGGGTCTATGGATGAGAAACCAGAAAAATTTGGAGACCATGCACTTTACTTTAGCTTGGGATGCATTTCCCAATGTTAAGCATGCTTTAAGTGACAAGGAATTCTGACAGTTCAAGGTAGCATTTTGCAAGACATAGCGAATGGAAGACGATATCTTTGTCAGACATCCTTGAATTTGACATGACTGACTCCAAATTGATTTTCTTTTATAATCTTTTTTTATCCACAAATAGATATGCAATGGGTAATTTGAGGTCATTTACCGTTAGATCAGAGATCCAAGATCCAAATCCAGATTACGTAGTAGCAATGCATATACTTTTCTAGAAAGAGATCAACAAAAATTGATAGCATATGTTTGACGAGTTTTCGTAGCTATGTAGTTTATAGCTTTGCGCTAAAAAAGAGCCTAGAGGTCCAATTAGAACTCAACAGCTTACAGCTTCACCAGCCTTTTACAGCACTCCGAAACCTCTTTGCGTTCCCCAGCTTGGGAACTATCGTTCTTGCGTGTATTGTTGTGGAATGCCTTTCTCTCACGTCTCACAAAAATATTGCTCTTTTTACATAGTATGTACGGATAAGCTCAACAGTGCCCGAGGAAAGCCTCACTAAAAACCTTACAGAGAGAGTCTGGGGAAAAAATTTCTACCCTGAGCTGGCAGTAACATTTCTTGGAGGCTGCAGGGAGCATCTATTGACAGAACCAGTAAAAAAGTGCCTAAGGAAATTTATTTCCAGCGTAAGTGAAATTCACTTTCAAGTGTTAGGTATTGCTAAATATCTTAAATATCAATTAAATCTTTTCCTACTGACATCACTTTTTTGCTTTAACTGCAGATATTTTGTGGACGCAGCATTTTTACTAATATCCTGGAGCAACAAAATATTTTCACTGATTGATAGAGGAGGGGGATGGCTCCTTCAAGGCACCCTTCCAAGATGATTCCTCCGTCACAAGACAGAAGTGGGGCAGTAAATACTATACACCATGCATAAACCATTACTATAATTTTCAGATTGTAAAGAAATTCAAGTGCTGTTTAATAACTCGTGGGACATACGTCGGTGTTACGAAGATAGTTGGCAAAATTTGCAGTACCGAGACGTTGAAATGGAATTATGGCTGCATGAGTAAAAGCATTGGTATATTGAACTGGCAGACTGTGCATGGAAAGGAAAACTTGCTAAGTAACGAGGTGAACTCCCATACACGGGCCATTGTCATTTATTCAGCATCTATATATATATATATATATATATATATATATATATATATATATATATATATATATATATATATATATATATATATATATATATATATATATACGAGTCTTTGTGTGTGGGTATGGACATATCGCTTTTGTATATTCATTCAAGTAAATGCAGCATTGATTGAGACTAAAAAATCATCAAATTGGTTTTTTTTAAAGGATGCTTCAATCATTGACTATCCGATGTTTTCCCGGACTGATCCTACAGCTTCAAGTGGAAAAAAGTGGCCAATGGATCCTAATCATGATTATTATTTTTTGGTTGATGAAGGGAGCAAAGATATTTCAAACAGAGTGGACACTGATTTTATTGTCAAGTTTAATTCGATGTTGCTCCGAGGACTTAAAGAAAAAGGTAAGTGCAGTAACTTTTGAAGATAATCTTGCGTTATTTGAATTAGCGGCAAATATCAATACATTTTGAACGCACAAGAGTTAAGTTTAACGGACATAAGATTTTAGGAACAGAATGTATGCTTGAAGTTAAGATTTAATCTTGTTCTACAGAAGAGCTAGTTGCTCCTGTTCCTTGCATAATGATTCTGACTGGAGGGGGAAAGCAGAGCTTGGAAGTTATGTACAAGTTCTTGTGTCTACAAGAAAGCAAACATGAGGAAAGCGTTGTCAGGCCAACACCAGTGGTAATAATGCTGAAAGGGAGTGGAAAGTTGGCCGATTTGCTCTCTTATATCTTGGAGGTTCACAAAGGGTAAGCAAACTGCCTAGTCTTTCCCTATTGGTTATGATGTAAGTAAAGGTGGGTTAAAGTCTTTGCAATACCTTTACAACATTGCTACCTGCAGTTTATAATTTAAAAATAACAGCAATTATTTATGTTTGATTAGCTTTTGTAAATGCATTGGAAAAGCTAGATATTTCTTTTGAATGAAAACAAAGGATTTGCTTTACTGTACAGTAAAATAAAGGTAGTCCCGTATACTTTCATACATAGGGAGGGTTTTTGAGAGAACACTTTTCAGGAGCCATCAGCATGTAAGGTATGGGCAGCTTCTTCTCTCGCCGACTTTATTTCCCTAGTGTTGCCACCGGATGCTTATTTGCTGCTGGGTGAACAGTGAACGAGCATTGAGTCACGTTCTCAAGTCGGACTCGAACCGTAAGCCTTCTGTTCAGGAAACAAGCGCTCTAACCACTACACTACCTCGCCTATTTGCTTTACTATACATGCTTTAAAATGCATGACATTGCGTGTAAATAAAAGGGCTAGAGTGCTCGTCTACTGTACAGAAGACTGATGGTCTAACAGCTGTCTCTGGGTTAGAGTTCATTTCTGTGCCTGGAGGAAACCTCGCACCTCGGCCTAGTGCAGAACTGACAATATAAAAACGGTTCTTTGATGTTTTCTCTTTTGATGCACATCGAAGACTAATTACATTGCACGGAAAGGGTGCTTACGACACACAGCAACAATCAGAGACGGGTCCATGGGAGGCTGGAGAGGGGGAACATGCCCCCTAACGGCAATATTCCCTATGGCAAACGATAGTGTTAAGAAACTTCTAGCATGAACAGACAATAAATGCACCTCAAAATCCAGCTATGGACCCGCCCCTGAAAGCACTCTACATGAACACAATATTGGTGCACAAAACATGACAGCTAAAGGAACACGAACTACCACTCAAAGTATGCTAACACATATAACACCACTACATTACAAAGCCTCGGATGAATGCCCGCTCAATTTACACTCAACAACAGATGAGTACCTGGTGGTAGCACTGGAGAGATAAAAGTGACAAGAAAGGAAGTAGTCCCAATACCTCATATTCTAATGGCTCAGGATAGGTACCATCTCTTACAAGCGCTCCTCTACATTGCTTTTTTATGGCATTCTATCAGCTGACTGTATGGTACATGGCACTTCAAACATTCATAGCAACTACTGTACATGCTTCGAGAGACCAAAATCTGTTTTGCAATGGCACAAGGATACACTCTACTCAGCCATATGCTCTACACATGGTACCATCCTGGATTACCAACTGAATTACTCTGAAACTTTTTACCAGGTGCACAAGAAAGCTTGGTCTAAACATGACCTCTTCCTCAAGCTACGGCCATTAATGACATATAAAGCTTAAAAAGCTGTCTACATGTTAGCCATCAGTTCTATTCTAATTTCGAAATGCATTGCCCAATTGAAATTCACAGGAACTCAGTTTGTTAATTGAAGTCACTGGAAGTATGTGCTTCCTCGATATTACATTCAAAGTTATGTGACATGAAAAGAGTAGTTGATCTGGCATAGCGGTTAGAACTTTTTTCCTGTGCGGAAGCTCTACGGTTTGAGTCTGACTCGAGGCCTTGACTGAATGCTCGCTTACCGCTCACCCAGCGGCGAATGGGTGCCTTGTGGCAACACTAGGGAGATAAAGGCCACCCTACCTTGTATGCCAATGACTCAGGATAAGTGTGCTCTCTAGCAGGAACTCCCCTACGTACGAGAGTATACCAAACTGCCATTTTACTCTTAGTGAGACAGTGTCTGACCATTAAAATGGTCAAATGTTAAGGATAATTTTAAAGTCAAGTAAAACAGCTTTAGATAAGGAACCTCCTAATGACAAATTAGAGATTGCGAAAAATGGGTTTTTCATTGGCGCAAAGTTGTATAGCTTACTTTCTGTAGACATGGTGCTGATGATTCTAAGACTACAGCGAACTCTTTTTGCTGTAAGACACATTATAGACTTTAATTAGTTGAAAGACTATCTCTAATTTTTCACATTCAGAAATTCATGTACGTATTTTTCTTCTTCTTTATGATCCCGAAAGGATACATCAATAACCATTTGTTTACTAAATTGATTTGCATAGCCTTTTCAAATGTTCACTTTGACGCTGATGATTATCCGTAAAGTTTGGGAGTAAAGATGAATATGTTGCGGATCTTGTCATATTGCTTCTTTGCACACAACTATAACCAAAGATAATTGCCTTTACTATAGCTAATGAGATTCAATTCACGGTAACCTTTGTCTTATTTAAAGAAAAGAGAGCTCCTCTTAGAATTTTAAAAGTTCATCATAAAATAATTTGCTATTTTCAACACATGACATAGACTCGACAGTTTATGCGTCATAAACGCATAATTACTACTATGATCTGCTCAGAACTTTAGGCCTTAAATGAATTGGTTGCATCAATTTCAGAAACAGCGACTGCGATGTTGATTCTGCCATTGCAAGTTCCCAAGAGTACATAGAGAAATCCAAAAAAGATCAATGGTCCAAGCATATTTACAGTGAACTTACTTATGAGTTAAATGACACCAGGAACCAAACTTATAAAGACATGATCAAGCTTCTCGTGGCCAACAAAAGGAAACAGGTAATATTGGAAAATTAGTGTTGAGCGCTTGGAGGTAAACTCCAGCGTTAGTACTTTTGCAGAACATTTTTATGTCTTCCTAAAACCATTACGAAGCTAAATAGAGGACCATTCAGCTTTTGCGTCATGCCACTAACAATGAAGGTAATGTAGAGAAGTTATGTTGCTGTATCTAGAGATTCTAGAGAGATAATTAGGGAGTGGGAGAGAGAGAGGGATTGAGGAGGAAATATGAAAGAGCTACAATGTCTGCCAAAAGTCTTGGAACACTTCCTGTGATTTATGCTATAGACGAACTACAAATTCCCCTCCCCCGTAAAACAATTTGTTTGAAGGGCATATGACTAGCACGTTTGGGAGAAGTGATGCCTGTCCAAATAGCTAAGGGCCCTGGTTACTGATTCAACATTGTATGAGGGGGGGAGGGGGTTTACACTCTCATTACTGACAAGGAGATAGGACGGGGGTAGAAACCCCTCAAAAAACTGTATGGGTGTTCTAACTACTTTTGGCAGAGATTGTCTGATTTTGTTATTGAAAACGTGCATGTAGAATTGTGGTAATGGTGTATACTCCTAGGTTTTCAAGGCCACTGATTTCATTTTTGCCAGTTACAAAGTGATGCCACCAAAGCATGAGTCGCTTTCATGACAACGTGCGTTTTGACAATTCAGTATAATAGTGATATTTCATGCAAAAGGTCTATAAATGTAAATGAAAGGTAAAAAGCTGTCTAACAGTAAAGATATGCCGTATAAGCCTGTTATTTTAAACGTACTAGCATATCATTCAACAAAGGACAACATTAATTAGTACTGAAAGCAAAAAGCAGGAGTAGTAAATAACAAATTGAGACGATTTTCTATCATTCTGTTATCAATAAATGTGGAAAGTAAATCAAATTAATAGTATAGATGGTATGCGTGTAATTCATGAAAATTACAACTTATTCTACATCTTTTATTAGAATTGTGTAGGGAGCTCCCAGTCTATGGATTTTGAGTGAAAACTTACTTTTCTCAATGACAACAGTTGCTACATAAAACGGATCGGAAATCCTACCTCTCATTAGATCGAGGCCAGGAAGTTGGCGGTTTGCAAATCAATATTCAAATTGTGAGGCTCTTCATATTGTGAAATACAAGAAATAACTATCATTAAACGTATAACACTATTTCAAGTTCTCAAGGCCAGAAACCTCCTCAATACTGTCCAGGAATATTGTGAAGAAAGCATATTTGATTAAATACAGTAATGCTAACACTAGTGTCTTTGACTGAGAAAAGTTTTCTTCTGCAATAGTGCAATCCTTTCAGTCTGCTACTGGATCAGTAGTACTTCATTGGTCCTGTTGCATGGAATAGCATCAAAATGGCAGCTACCGCTTCCACATTGCTGTATTATTAGATATAGCACGGAGATGGATGAAAGTAAAAAATGCATCAAAGACAATTACAATATCGTAGTGAACTTCTCAGATCACCCTGGGTATTATTCGGCATATAAATATGTCACAAAGGAAGACCAGGCTGTATTAGCAAGCTCAAATCACCCCACAAGTGTAGTAGAGCCTCCAGTGCTACAAAGGCAAGGGCAGGAAATGGCCGTAAAAAGGAGGAACGTCTGTCCAATACTCAGGTGGCAAAACTTGTCCTACAACAAAAAGTCCATAGTCGCCTTGAGCTACTGGCTCTTGCAAAATCTAAGGCACAACAAGGGGATAGCTGTCTCTACGACTTTGTCCTCAGCAGAAGTCAGGAAAATATTGTTCATTTCGCTGCTCCAAACACGAAATACACTCAGGACATTGAATTTTGCAAAGATACTCCTATCTTTGCCACTGCAAAGCCCCCCATATCGTTCGTAAAAGGCTCCGTGATCGACGATAGAGAAACAGAAATGATGAACGTAAGATGGAGACTCTTTACCTTCAAGCATCAATTTGATATCAATTGTCAGAAAACAGTAACCTCTTGTACACACTGTTTCGCAACAATGCTTTTGCCATAAGAACAATAAGAATATGCTTAACTGAACAGCAGGTATTTGTCCTTCGCAGTTATCATGCTTCGCATCCGTGTCTCATTCACTGCTAGGAACGAAAAACACAACGTTCAACAAGTTCCGCACCCCATAACTCCACCTGGTAAGAAGCATTCTCCCAACAAATACCCCCAAATGGTGTGAATTATGTAAAAGTATGTGCAGTTTTTGCCTTGTCTGCGAAATCATGTTTATTTGTCAGCTATAAGCACAAAGTCCTTCAACGTTCAACAGGCTGTTTAAAATAAATCAGACCCAATATCAAAATCTTAAACTAAAAGTTGTTGAACGTCAAGGTTTTCCTAATTTCTTGCGATGGAGTGCACGCTATGCGAAGTCTGTTTGCAGGTCGAATGCCACTTGGAAACACTATCCTTTGCATATATTTTTTTGTACTGCATTCTTTCAAAACACCTTTATTTTATTATTCTAAAGTTTGTTTATCGTTTTTTATCGTTGGGGGTAGAAATAAATCGATTATGTCATTCGCCTCGATACTAAGAAGAGGCAATACATGTGTTGGCATGTCCATGACGTGCATGTTAAGCCTGTTGCCAAGAAAGACATTGTTGTACGAGCATTCACAAAGAAATGGTGTAATCTGTTGACATTTTGCTTGCAGACGTCGCTAGAGAAGTTAACTGGCTGTACTATTTGTGGATTAACTTCCTTAGCTTGGAAATTATGAATACGAAACAATTACATCATAATCATTACTGAATCTAGCAAAGAAAAGGGGTTGATACAGCCCCCTGGCGCTATAACGTCAAGGTGTTAAAAAACTGAAATTTCGATAATGGAATTGGAATCAGCGCCCTAGATTACCCTATGTCTGAACACATTTGTGCGGTCCTATCTAATAGTTTGAGAAAAAAAATTCAGACAATGTCTGCCAAAAGTCTTGGAACACTTCCTGTGATTTATGCTATAGACGAACTACAAATTCCCCTCCCCCGTAAAACAATGTTGTTTGAAGGGCATATGACTAGCACGTTTGGGAGAAGTGATGCCTGTCCAAATAGCTAAGGGCCCTGGCTACTGATTCAACATTATATGAGGGGGGAGGGGGTTTACACTCTCATTACTGACAAGGAGATAGGACGGGGGTAGAAACCCCTCAAAACTGTATGGGTGTTCCAACTACTTTTGGCAGAGATTGTAGGTGACTCTGGTGTTAAAACATTAGTATATACTGGGACCAGAGACCATGTAATCTATAAAAACCATCTGATCGCCTGTTTTGGAGTCTTAAAAAGGGAGATATTTCTAAGAATGTATCACTGCATTGTTTTCCATTGGTTTGAAGTGGGCAGTGGTCATGCATGATTGCAAGGAAAGTGTATATTACAATAAATAATGTTGTAGGCTGATAGGTTACTTTTAGTTTTGCAAAGTTCATCCTTGAATTGGCTGGAGGAATGCAGAAAGCATATGAATTGGCTAAAAAGATTGTGCTAGTGAAGGATTTTGTAGTCGCCATGCTTTGTACAAACGACAGTTTAGAATTTACTCTCACTAGCAAAAGATGCAGAAAAATTATTGGGCCAAATTAAACTTTCAAATAGAAACTGGTTAGCACTATTCATCCAGTAGAACAGAGAGCTACACGTTTTTTTATAAGAAAATCATCTTTTTGCATGAGCCTTAATTTTCTTAACTGTTAACAAAATTAAGCCTGAAATCTTCTTAAATTTTTCTTAACTTTTAAGAGAAATAAACTGGCAAAATGGACTACATTTTCATTGCTAATCTTGTATACTCGAATTTGAATTCCATCTTTATTATCTTGAATGTAGCAATGATGAAATATCGATTTTTTCCCAATAAAAATACTAAGTTTTGGACATTGAGCCTCGTGATGTACTTAAAATTTTCTTAAGATTTTGACCATTTGAACCCCATTTTCTTATAAACTTTTTTCTTATAAAAGGCGTGTTTACAGAAACCAAGGATTAGGGGTGGATCCAGAGCTGTCTTTTGGGGGCTCATCTGATTCTTCTTTTTGTCTTTTTCGTTCAAGAAGTTTCTTAACACAATCTTCAAAGTGGCATCCAAAGAACATACGAACAGCAAGGCTTTCTAAGTAAGGAGAACCGAGAAGAAAGGTATTGCAACATTGGACTGCGATCAAGCGGGGTTTCATGAACATGTGATGCAGTGTTGAGCCTCCCATCCTTTGCCAGAGTTGTCAATAATCCCATTGCTTGTCGATAAAAGTGTGCGTTGCGAACATTGTTTGTCCGTGATTGCGAAAACTGATTAGCCTATCGGTAAATTTCTTTTACTAGACTCCCCACTCAAACAAGGACTGTGCTACAGGAAGCTGGGGCGCCAGCTTTTTCAACAAAAAGTATTTTTAGTATGGAGGATACATGCCCTAAGCCCATAGACTGATGTAATTTTCGCGTGCCCCCCCCCACTACCAAAGTCAATGCACGACCCCAGTAAAAGTCTTTTGACTCGCAAATAGCCACAAAATCAAGTTACCACAGGACTTTTATGAGAGAAGTAAGTATATTTGAAGTCACTGAGCTGAACTTGCGACACTGCAACTCTTCATGCTCTTGTCAGTATTTTACGTGAACGGCTTCTAACGTAATCCCGACTTAGAGAAGCAGTTTAAGCTCCAACATATCATTATGTGGGCCATTTTCCTGAAAGCTCAAGCAACTTGCAATATCTAAAATGTTAAAAAGCTACTTGTATGCATTCGTCATGTTAACATCTTTTTCTAGGCAGGTTTTGTTAGGCAGTTTGAAACATCAAACAAGTGGTTCATTAAATTTATCTTTTGATCTCATTCCTGGTTCTTTTTTGTTTCTTAGATCGTTATATTCGACGTAGAGAATGATGCGAAAGAAGATCTAGTAACAGTTCTTCTAAAGACTGTGATTGGTACTTAATTTCATTTTTATTCAAATATACGAAAATTGCAAACATCCAAAATATGGTTGCTGCCATGCAGGGCAAATTCAGTACGTAAGAAAGGCTCTTTATGAAAGTGTTGGAAAGTTTTGCAAATTTTCCAAATCCTCTTTCAATGAATGTATTTGCGCTTAAAAGATTTAGAAGAAGTATTTGTACTGTGAATAAAAGAGTGAATTTATAACATCTCTGATGATTGTATTATTTATTTCATTCTCTCATTTTATTCATTGCAAATTAAACTGTTGTTGTTGTAAACTGCTTTTATGCAGTACCCTAAAATAAAATGCTACTCATATAGCTTGCAATCTACATACATATCTATATATGCTATGTAATGAACACTACATTATGAAGAGCTCAGTACAACTCATAACAAGAAGATTGTCTGTTAAGGAGGATACTTTTCCTGGGGCATTGTTATATTGGATGAGCTAGTCTGCTACGTTCTTCACAACTATTATCTCCCCAGCGCTTCCACCAGGCTGGCAATCGCTGCTACGTAGACATTTTGCAAGCATACAGTCACAGCTGCTCACAGTTTATCTTTCCATTAAACATAGAAATGACTCTTCTAATAAATCAAAGTATTTTCCAATATAGCTTGCGACCATTTTGTCAAAGACACCTTTATATCCAACAATGAAACGGACTATTACAACCTTTTGAGTTGTCACAATTCCTTTTATTCTACAGCAATGCTGGGTATTTCTTATTTTTATCAGCAATATTTTCATCTCTAGTTATTGCAAACATAAAGATACACGTATTATTGGTCTGGGCTAACTCCCTTATTTAAGCATTGAATATTTACAACTACAATCACGACAGGGTGTAGTTAAAACATTTTTTTCAAAGAAATCATCAAATACTAAATATATCACACTACCAGACGATGGACAGGACAAAACAGCAGGAGGTGTGATCGAGCATATCCCTCTTACAGCCAACAAAAACAGTGAAAAATACAAACTAACATATACCTGACCAAGATACAGTTTTATTTCAATAAGGCTCTTTCAACCACAAAACACTTCCAAAAGAATTTCCATTAGACATCTCCAGGAACATGGAAATTAAATTTTTCCTAGCCATATCCCTCCTGCAGCAAAAGCAATAGCCTAGCCATTATCTATGAGTGCATCTAAAGGCTATTCTAGAGAATATGCCAATCCGTTTCTCAAACAGTTTGCGTCAAAAAATATTGTAAATTCTTGTGATTAGAGATTATACAAATAGACGTCTTTTTATAAGAAAGTGGTTTATAAGAAAGTAGTACTCAGCTGCTTGATGCTTTAAGAAAGTTCAGTAGTGGATTTTTGAGACTTAACAAAGTTTACAAATATAGATGTATTTATCTGTATACAAAAGGTTGGGTGTGGGATGTTAGCTACTCACTAACAGTTTACCTTCTGTTATTTTCTAAGAGCTATCATCATTTCAAGAGTTTATGGAGCTTTTCTGCTTTACATTAATGTGCATGCGCAAAAACTCTGGAACTCAAATTTTGCTTGCTAAGAAAGTCTTGAGAAAGTCTGTCACTGGAATGTTGAGAAAATGTTGGTATTGGACCAAAAACACTTGTAAAAGAACGTGTATCGTCTCTCAGGTAGATTGTGCCGTTTTGATTGAGAGTTATTATTGGTATAATGATGCTTCCTGAAAATTTACTTATCTCGTTGCTCTTTACTCTTAGATGCAGTACCTGACAGCTACACCTGTTTTTTGTTTGCCATGTACGCTGGCCAAGCGTATATAGTCAGAGATTACTTTCAAAGATATCCAGCTCTGGTATGGATGAACATAATTAATTCCTAAGTATTCTTGCATAAGTGCTTAATTGCCGTTCCCCTGATGTTTAATTTTTGAAAATTTTTCCATCCCCTTCAACTCTTACTGAATGGGTCACCGTCTGAATGGGCCACCGTGTGTAACGCTGAATGGACCACTGTCTGTAAAAATTGAAATAAGAATAACAATAACTCTTATCAGGACCCCCGTTTATTAGATTTTGAACAAAAGTTATTCAAAACGTGTTCCAAACAGATGTTTTTAGCAGATATTCTTGTCTTTTAGCAATATTTTTGTGCTTCTTGCATCCTCAAAGCCATAGAAACCTGATATAATGAGCCCAGAGTCCTTCATCGCAGTATTATCGTAGATTTTTAAGCATTTATTCCACTCTCTATTTATTCCTTCCCCCGCTTATTAAATTCTTCAATATCTCCAACCTCCTCGACTTATTCCGACTCCCAGGCAATTAGGTATTTAAGAGTAGATGAATACATTGTAGATATTCATAAATATTATTGCCTCCTAATGGGGTTCCGGAAAATTCCTTATCAGATAATTCCCACCTAGAAAACTACCGCCGGACATTTCCCTCCTGGAAAACTCCCTGCTAGAAAATCTCCCACTCTGAATTTTCCCTCCCAACAATGAGGGAGGGAATCATGTGGTGGAAGCTTTCTGAAAGGGGATTTTAGTGAGGGAGAATTTAGGATGGGAGATCTACTTTGAGGGAATTTCCCAGGAGTGAATGTTCAACAGTAGTTTTCTGGGTGGAATATCGTTGGTAATTCAACGTTTTCCTATGATGTCATGCATCTAACATCTCAGCTGGCTTCAAAAGTGTCATTCAACATACCATCTTTTATTCTGTTTTGTGCCTGCACCTCTTCGGTAATAAGAGTTCAAAATTAACAATGGAGATGCTGGATTCAATAGGAGAGCATAATAATGAGGCTAATTCCTGCTATTTGGTTTCAATGGTCACCATGTTTCATTGTCTGACAAGTGATATTGTGCATAAAATAGCAATTAGCTTCAATCAAAAACTTTGTGAAACCACTCTTATTTCTCACTTCAACATGATGCCAATTTTTTGTCTGCAGCATGGTACCAAGAGGAGTTCAATAAAATCTTCCCAAACTAGTAGGCACCCATAGCATGGCAAAAATAAAACAGTTATGACAAAGATTTTAAAGCTTCTCTTCCCACCCCATTTCCCTCTCCCCCTCCAAGCAATTTTGTTCATGATAATATGATAAAGATAGTTGAAAATGACATTGGAAGCATCGTATGCAGGGACATAATCTTCACAACATTGCTTGATGGGGTAAAGGGGTGAAATAATAAAAATTTTGCACACTTTGTTATGAACTATCCATACCTCTTAACATATGTTGTGAAGGATTGTAGATTCATCAAGCGTAAGATCCTACAAAAGTTCGACAAAGCAGTTATCATTAATCTTAAATTATCTTACAGCACATTCGATAGGAGAAGATTAACTGCGACGAAATTCAGAGAAAGTTGTTGAAGTGTATCCATATTGAAATGATCAGAAATTTTCCTGATATTAATATGTATGAAATTTCATGCCAGCAACCACGCACTTGACATGCCTTTCACTCACATAAGGGCCTGAACATCATTTTAGTTCATAAGCACCGATCTATCAATTTATTTTCAGTATGCACGTTTTTCTATAAGAAACATACCTATAAGAAACATGAGATTAAAATTGGTATAAAATTAGGCAAAAGTTAATAAACACAGGCAAGATGAGTTTCAAATAACAACATGAAAAACCTGTTTTTACTTGAAAAGTGCTGATTAAACTAAAAGCATCTTTTTGCATCCCAGTTGCAGAATGTAAGTTGTTATTGTAAGTGGAAGGCCAAAGGATTAAAGAAGTAAAGAAACATTAAAAGCTGGATCTAATGAAATACTAAGAAACATCTAAGCTGAAAGCAGAGAGATTGTTTCTTATAAAAAAAACGTGTAATGCGCTGCAATATTCTCTGTACAACCCTAACCAATATACAGGATTAAGCAATAATACCTAACGTTGCTTGAATGTCATGTATGAAGCAAAATAACTCGTTCTGTCTCTTATTGAGAACACAAAATTTCCCTTGTGCAAGTCAATATCTCCGTGCAATAGTTTTGCATTGTTGCACAAAGCTAGAGTGTGCGGCCTCACTTGAGCTGATTGGTGCTCAGCGATCAGTGTTCCAATACTATAGGTTTTCCCAAGAGCTATGAAGCTTTTTCCTGCTGGTTTGTTTCTTACAGCAAATTTCGCCCATAAAATAACCAGGATCGACAAAGGGGACATTTGTGTAATGGTCTAGTAATAATTTTCTAAGTAGCCATTGCCAAAAGGTGGTAAATTCTGCTACAACTAGCATCGATTCGCCTCAACACTTGTATAAGGCCATTAGTGAAGTCAAGAAGAGCGTCTGATAAAAAAACATTTGGGACAAAATGAGGTGTTCTCGGTGGTGACATCAAAGCTCCATAATAAAGCTGAACGTATGCATTATTAAGCTGATATTCTATAGAACAACTCTTTACTGCCTCTGCAATTGGTTGCCAAAACGAGTCTTTCAAGGAAATGCCAATTAACCACTTGTTATTCCAATCCCCTCAATCATTAAGTTGAATGATTTAGCTAATCTTTTTGATACCCTTGCAGCACTAAAAGAAGTATGCATCCATAGGGTAAATTTCATCATAATGGACGAAAAGGCCATTTTATACCAGTTGTAGCCTTTTTTGCCAAACCTAGCAGGTAGTATTGCATGTTTTCAAGTGTAAAGGCACCCAAATTTGTGGCCTTCCTGGGTTACCCAATATTCAAAATAGTGATCCCCAATAAACATCTATGCTTAGAGAGCTACTGAAATAGATATCAAGCAATTATCTAAGCTTCGTTTCGTCAAAGAACTATCATACAAGCACTGATTTTACTTACAGACTTTGTGCTTGATCTTGATAGAAGCAAGAACTACTATCCATGATCTCTTTACACTGCTGCACTATTCGAGACCTTGAAGAAGAAGTAACTATTCGAAACTTTAAAGAATCTTGCTTACTTTATGGTGGCACCATGTACTGTTCTAGATTATCACTCCTTCATATGCACCTGTTATTGTGGTTCAGATTCCATGAAAGTCAAGACTAACATAACAAAAATACGAGACTCAAAGTTCATAAATACATAAATTTTTTGCTTACTTGCGTATTTTTAAATTAACAGTAGTACTCGAGATGACAAATATATTGCTTTATTGTGTTCATGTCATATCATAATTTGCCACATCAGTTATAGAGTTCATTAGTAATGACGTCATGAAATATATTTTTAGAATTTTCATATTTCGACAACATGAAGTGAGAGCTCACCTCAGAATAGGCATGTGTTGAAAATTTTTGATGAATATTTTCAAAATAGACTGGAACAAGATCATTTAAAGAAAGAAAACTTGCCATGCAAACCTCTGTATTTTCTCCAGGTTCTAAACGTTTAGAACCAGACTCAAAATACAGTGATTTGATAGGAATTGTGTCAGCATTCAATTGCCTATATCTCGATCAGTATTTTTCAGATCGAACTAAAATTTGCCAATATTGGCTATTTCAAAGTGCTTCTTCAGAATTTAAAGCCAGAATCAAAATAATAAAAAATAGAACGTTCGTGACGTCACACTAATGAAGTCTATTGTCTTCCTTGACATCCAATTGAGTTTGCAATTTCCTTCATCATTACTTATTCTTTTAGGCCCCCGGAATGATGACTTACACGCTTTTGAAATCAGACAATCTGTCTAGAGCTAAGGATCTCCTGGAAAAATACAAATTTAATGTTGAAGGCTATGTTAAAGATCACTTGTGGAACTTGTACAGAATGAAGAATGCAAAACGACCAAGAGTGAATGTAAATCTCGTTTCTGATATTACTGCATGTTCTCTGGTATTTTTCTTTCTTCCTCGTAATAATCAAGGTTATTCAGTTTGCGAAGTAGTTAATCAAGAAGTAGTGAACTTTCAAACAAGTTAGCAAGAACTAGTGGTATTTTTTAAAAAGAAGGCATCTTCTACCGACTAGTGTTATAGTTTCCTTGTATTACTTTCTATTTGCCTCTTTCCTGCAGTATGGACTTATAGTTTAGGGTCTTACCTATGACACCTACGCTAAACCAATTTACCAGCTGCAAAAGAAAGTTGCTAGATGTATTGCTTTCAAGAGTTATACATCTCCATCTACGCCAATCTCCTCTAAATTTAAAGCTCTTAAGCCATACGACCTACTTAATCTCGAGCGACTTATCTTTGTGTATGAATCTGTTTACATAATTTCCCCTACATTCTTCCACGACTTTTTTGAAACTTTGACCTTTGCTCATCAGTATGATACACGATAGGCTCGCAAGGGTGATATTTTGTGACACATAAGAATACTTTCCAATATGGACTAAGATCAATTAGATATTCAGGTACTAAATCCTTGAATGATATTCCATTCAGAATCCAGAATCAAACATTCTACTTCAGTAATGATTTTCCTTTCGGGACTAAAATTATACATTTTCTCAATTAAGTACTAATCTTGATTTCTTTCATAAGCTTACTACATTTTGACTTTTAGCCATCAAGATATTTTACAATTTGAATGTAAGGTTTTAGCTTAAGGGGTGCCCTCTTCTCGATTATTTAATCTAATGAGATAGCTCCTCCTTAAGAAATTTCCTTCCATACAAAATTCTATGTACCCCTTTTTGTAAAATTTGCCGTTACTTTTTCTTCATCTTCTTAGTTTACTATTATAGCTTTGCTGCATGTATTTTAACTTATTAACATGCTGTGGAATTCCAATTTAAACTCAACTGAACTGAATCAGACATGTTGGATATCTTCCTGGTTTTCTGTGGGCATGAATACTGTATTTATACTCCTCCCAACCCAAGAGATAAATCATTTGAACAGAATGTTAGGGAGCACGCTACTTAGCTACTTGTTCCACCCCATTCTGATGACATATGGAAGTCGTATGATACTATTTTCATCATTTGTACTAAGATTTATATCTACTTATTTATTTATCTATTTATTGATTCACCTATTTACCATATTTACGTCCACAATGAAGTTATATCTCATAAAAAGCATTTTTAATTTCAGGTTTCAGAGTTTGACCAAGAGGAGCTGGTAAAATTCTACAGCGAAAATTATACAAAGGTATGTCGGCAATATAGTATATTTCACAATTTACCAATCAAAGGCATCGCCTTTAAGACAACATCATCAAACCTATTAAGCATTTGAAACTATTGCTACGAAACAGGACATTCCAGTAGTCACAACTGTCATTTTTGGAAGTACTTCTTGGTTATTTTTTATTTATTACTTCAATATTCTTTACCAAAGGCTGCTACTCAATATAGTCAATCCTTTTGCAAAGTACTCTGCACCCAGAGCAAAGATCTATTAACCTGCTAAAATATATGTCAGTTAGAAGTATATAAAGACATCAAAGTACAAGACAATTTTAGGCCTCAACTTCTGTCTTCATTGAAAGAATTTTTGTGCAGAAAAATGCATCATAACTTACGAATGAATAAACGATTGGACTTTGCATGAGGTAAACAGCATCCTATGGAATACAAAGTGTTGTGCTTTTGGCTATTCATTGTGGCATACAGTACCTGGTGACGCTGACACCCTTAAGAAATAGATGTTCCCAAAAAACTTTATAGGACTCTAGTAAAATAGAAAAATGCCCCTGTAGATTACGCAAACACTACGTAGCAGAAGTTGCCTACTTGCCCTAGTGCGTGCTCTTTATCTTTATTTATTTTTTGTGAAACTTCTGATTGAGATATAATATTTACGGATTAAGATACAAATCTCGCTATAATTAGGTGACTTGCATTTGACATACTTGGTATGGAAAGGAAAAGAAAACAATTTATACTATTGAAAAGAAAATACAATGTTGGGAACATTAATGTTAGTATAAACGTTTACAGTAAGCAGTTAGTATATTAATAGGTCAGTGTTAGTCCATGGCTTCTTACGCATACAGAATATATAATAGGTTGATTGGATGATGATTGTAGATAGCTCTTGCACTATAAAATCTCTGTGTTGCTTATCTAGAGTTCCCTGCACATGTCAATACAAGGCTCGAATATTTTGCCTCAAAATTCCCTAGAGCGCTTAAAGATAGGTTGAGAAATTTAATATTGTTAAAATCCGATGAAAGATCTCGAGTAAGCTAATGACAGATAGAAGTTGAAGATTTAGACAAAACTGGTAGCTGGGAACGATGATACATTTTAAAGTAGCGCTAATACGAAGATCCAACAATTGGTGTATGAACCGTATAATGATGGAATCGAGATTTTCAATTACCCACGTCTTAGCTATATTGGCAACAGTAAGATGCCAGGAGAGTTTTGAGAGCAGATACCGTTAGCAATTTAGAAGAAGTTGATTCTCAAGCTCATTTTTGTGACAAAAAGGAGTTTATAATACGCAGAGAAATCCAATTTTTTACATTTTTCTTGGCAAATGAATTGAATGAAAGTGTTGAAGCACATATTAAACAATGAAGTGCTAAGACAGTCGCCTTGGAGGACACCACGCCGGACAGGAATAGCAGGAGTCGAGTAATGATCAGTTATCACAGCTTTGTGAAAACCATCATCGAGACTAGGAATTGAAGCTTGAGTTTTATCAGGAATATGGTGATACAGAAGAACCTCTTGAATTAAATTGTGATGTACTGCACCGAACGCATTCTTGAGGTCCAATATTGTTATTACTACTGACCTTTGACTTTTGTGCGCCCTGTCAATAATATTGGCCATCATGGAGGTCTGCTCTAGCACTCCTGCTATTTTGGGGGTAAAATCTTTTTGTTTTTCGGCCTCAACAAGTTCATTTTGACTGAGAGATGAGAAAACCAAGCTACACATGCATAATATAAAACCTTTAAAGACACCGACTCATGGTTGATGGGCCTAAAATTATCAGGGACTTCAGTATTGCTCTTTTTGTGAACAAGAACTGTGCACGCATTCTCCATTCCGTTGGGACATGACTATATTCCTAGACAGCATGAATAATTTTAGTTAAAAGCGAGCATAGATATGGGAATCTTTTAAAATATATTATAGATGTTTTGTCTTGTGGATAAGGGGAGCTAGAAGATTTCATTCCACCAACGATGGTAGTAATCTTTTCATAAGACGTAGGTAACTGATGAAAAGGATTGGAGGGTTTCAACAAAGATGGAAGCTAAGCTAGAGACATGAAAGTTCTCTGAGGAAATACTGCACGGAAGAAGTCAAGGACAAATTCTGTGCAGTGGTCTTGTGTGAACGAAGGGAAAATAGACTTAACCTTCTGGAGAATATTTTTTACGAATCCCCAAGAATTTTTGTGTAAAATATAATCGTAGTTTCTGATACTGTCATTTGATTTAACAGTACCAGGAGAGTTACAGAGCTTGGAACGAAGGAGGCGAGATACGTACTTAATTTTAGTAAGTGGGGGTTTTGTGATACATAGGTTGAGCTAATTCTCGCTTTAGTTACTTAATGGGTAAATGATTGTACTTATGAAAGGGACCGTTAGCTTGATTAGTAGAGTCAGTTGTTCCGTATCATCCCTAAACAAATCATAAATTGTGTTGTTCATAAACCGTATTGCTTCATGGCCGGTTCCACTAGGGTTAAATATGGCTTAAAGTTGAGATAATTTTCAAGTCGGCACAGTATCATTTTAAACTCATAGTGGAAACGGGGGAAAGATGTAGAAATCATGCTGCTTTTCGTGCAGAGCTGTTGACGTTCGCCCGAGAGCTTGGAATCAAAAGTATTTGATTCCTAGCACGGAAAATAATTGCGTCACAGAAGGCATTGACGACGCCGGTGCACCGTAGGAGGTAATTGGAGTTAGTATTTGAAGGAATTGGTGTTACTATTTCAAGTTTGCGCGAAGGAATGGCTCTAACAATTGAATTTTTGACACCTGGCACATGTACAAGCCATGCAAGGATTGGAAAACTGGCAGAAAGTTAAATGGCAATTTTAACACAAAGCCCAAAGAGAAATGGAAAGGATGGCTTCGTTATCACCAATGTAAGAGGAGCAGCTTGCAGAAGAGGTTAGATTGTATCCAGATTGTATAACTGCTACCCAGTTCCTCAAAAGTAGCACCTTGATCCATAGTTCCATAAAGTAGTTTGCTGATCTTTCCAGTAATAAAAACGGCAAGTTCCCTCGGGGGCCCTCATTAGTAAAATTTCACAAAGTTCACCTGTAAAAGTATTCCCTGTCTCCACGTCGAAGTTCTTGGACTAGCCAGTGGTATTCTCCTAGCTCTTCCCTCTTTGAGAATATATCACGAACGCAGAACTTTGGCGGGGCTCTAGATTTTTTCTTATTGTTCTTTTTCCTTCTTTTGCGTCGTCGAAGTAGCACTAGTAGAAGAAGCTGCTCCATGTTGTTTCACAAAGGTATCTATCAAGTGATTTCCCACGTTTTTGTCGACGTTAGCTTGATATCTCAAATTAAACCCATAATAGAAAGCGGGTGAAAATTTCATGCGATATTTCATTCGGGCTGACTGAAAAATTATCTCAACTGTAAGCCACATTTAACCCTAGTGGAAATCAGCTTTCATTAGCCTAGTCTGCCTTAACTTCAAGAGTATAGAAAATCGATTTAAAGTAGTAATTTGCCTTACTCCAGTGGTTGTTTGATTTTAGTAACTTGACAACAGGCTTTATTATCAATGTTTGCAAGGATTCAATGGTTACTTATAGGTAGTTATTGGCAACATCACATGATCCAGTATTTGAATTTTCAAAATCTGGCAGTTGACCGAAGTCCATGTTTTTGTTTACTCGACATCTCCTTTGGTGCATTTTGAGCCCCTTAACACGTTTACACTCTTTTCCACAGCTACACTGTACAATTTTAAAAACTACCTTAACTCCTGAGTCTCTTTCTTGCATGATATTAATGCAACCATTAGAACAGGGCAGTCGAATTTTCGAGTGGTTTTTTTTCATCGAAATCTTTCCCACAGTAAGAGCACACTACAAAACAGGTAAATAATAATGATGCTAATAATAATAGATAATGCTTAAAATCAAATGTTCTTGAGTACAAACAAGCTCTTGAACTTGGTCTTGAATGACTGTATGAATCAGACTAATTTTACATCTTAAAGGGAATTTGCTCAATACATGAACTCACTCAAAAACAAATTACTTTTGACTATAAGCTGCTCTCAATTAAGGTATGGCTAGGTCATACTACGCGTTAGTACTTAAGGTATCTGTCCTGATCATCACCAAAAGCCATTTTTTACCCCACTACCTTTACCCATAACTTAGATACTATTTTGCTAAAGGAAAGTCCTGTCTAGGAGATGGAAGATTTTGGGTCTTTCTTTTATGATCACTGGGACGTGAAAATGGCAATCAAAGCATGACATTTTTTGAACATATTAGTTAGTGGAAAACTTCCCCACCAGTTCCTTCATTGCCCCACCAGTGGAACATGCTTGCTCCATCAATCAAGCACCCTTATGATTCAATCACTTTTTTATTATTGCTTTAGTTGAACGATTGGCATTTATAAGTGAATTTTCAGTCTACGGTAAATATCAATGTTTCAAAACATGGTTGCCACAGAAAGTGAAAGGCTAAATCCCTTGAACTTTCCCAGACCAAAGTGGCAGTGTCAGTCAGGAAGATTTTAGTAAGCTGCACGCATTAAGACACACTCTTTCTGTGGCCACACTCATTTTAGTACAGGGATGTTGGCTATCTGAATCAACCCGAAAATAATTCCCTGTTTTTCCCTAACGCACATGTTTTTTCAACATTTTCCCCTAACTTTTCCATGTTTTTACTCAGTTCCTTAAAAATGGACATTTTCCAAGGATTTCCAGGTTCTATCCCAACAATGTAAGAGTACTTTGGAAAGCCTTTGGATCTGTAGATCCTCTGTTTATCTAAAGTGCCCGTTTCTGAAATGCTCTACCAGTAAAAAATCCCTACCTTGAATCACTTGTTTTGTTGTAAAGTAGCTGATAGCCCAAGAATTAATTAATGCTTTTCTACTCATTGCAGAATGAACAAAATGAGGTCTTTAACATTGATGAAGCTATGCTAGATCTTACCGATGTAACTACCGAGGAGGAAATCCATATTATTGGAAAGATCGAATATGATAGAATCCATGATCAAGGTAGTGCAAAGAATGCTTACACTGTCAACGAAGAGAAAACCCAAGATAAAGTTATTCGCAAGGATGTTATCACTGTCAATTACAAGGTTAGCAATTTGAGATTTATGATTCCCTTCTACGCAAGAACGATAGCACTCAGCACATTGATCATAGAGGGCTTGGGTATCATCATCATCATATTCATCATCATCATCATCATCATCACCATCATCATCACCATCATCATCACCATCATCGTCTTCTTCCTCTTCCCATTTTGACCCCGAAGAGGCCTAGGACTGACCCTGGGGTCAGTTTTCGCCTGTCATTTGTTTAGAAGAGGTGATCGAGTCGGCTACACTCAATCCACTCTGCTACCCCAACAGTTACTAGGCAGAGCTGTAGCGTGAGCTATTGAGCCTGCTTTTCACTGAATGGGCTTGGTTGGACAGTTTGCCACAGGTCATCAACTTTTGCTCTAAATTTGAATTTCTGCGACATAAATCAATATCAACTTAAGGGCAGCTGTCTCTCTGTGCCCGCTTGCCACCACGTAGAGGTTTCCAACCATGTGCTAGCACTATTATCATCATCATGATCATCATGATTATCATCATCTATTTATTTATTTAGTGTAGGGTACATACGAAATAAAGGAAGTAGCTGAATTGCAGCTAATTTGGACTACTTTCCAATACCTGCATAAATTCTAAGCTTAAAATTAAAAAGACAAGAGAGGTGTACACTGACAGTTGGTAATTGCAGGATAGAAATGGGAAAAACATTAATATTTTAAAAAACTCCACTGTTGAGAGGTACGTTGTGGAGAGCCTGCAGTTAGATCTATCCATGCTCCACTTTCTAATTCGTTTTTTATACTTGGAAAGGATATTTGATTGTTTTATGTTTTGTGGTAAAAACCGTCACAGCTTCTTTCCAAAGTAAGCTACAGTTTCTCATCCAAAAGACGTGATCAGTATAGGTGAGATGAAGGCTTGTGCTCTCCTCAACGTTTTTCCTTTTTTGCTGTTTGAAGTTTTCCTTTTTAGTTGTTGGTTTGTATGTATCTTGTAATCGTATTTAAATCTTAGTTTAGTTTATGTCTTACACAGTCCATGCACTGAGACATGTGCGATCACACGTGCGCGTGTCCACACACGTGCAATATCATTAGCATGAGCGAAAAACCACCCGTGCCAACATCACTGTCAACCATGCAATCGCACATGCTAAGTAAGAACTTTGTTGTCGTAACTGCAACACTAGTGAAAGTCACCTTTTGCTTTCATAACTCTGCTTTATCCTGTTTCATTCAAAATGAGGCATCTGAAATGGCTCAGCAACAAGAAACTTTGTATTTTGGAAGCACAGATCTTGGATCGCACGTGCAATTCCAGATAGTTTAGAGCAATCGCACATGCAGACAAGGGCACACGTGCGAATTGACGCTCTTACTCCAATTTCTTCCGGGCATGGACTGCTTGTAGGTATGTACTGGCTCCTAGGTAGTCAGGATTTTCTACTCCTCGGGGTATTTTACTCTGTAGTATAGTAACTTGTTTTGTAAGTACTTCGTCTTTGTAAGCTTTTTATCTTGAATGTAGAACTAGGTTTGTGCTGTTGCTGACGGTTGGCACAAGAGGAGGGCTAGATCCCACGTTAGAACATGCTAGTAACGTGTAATATTGGAAGGTGAAGTACTCTTTTTGTGACGTTTCACATAGTACCCTGCTAACAGTATTTTTAGCCCCCTTGTCTTAGGATTCAGCCCTTCCTTTGGAAAGGTCCTAATGCCACCTCTGATATCAATCTGTCAAATTCTTGCATTCTCGATCACCAATTCTTCAACCACCTAAGAAACCTGTGATCTTCAAATCCACAGTGACAATGGGTCTTATTGCTATTTTGCAATAAAGATTTATGACTTTGTATTTAATGAATTTATCCGTTGAGTTCCTCTTTCAATATCATTAGATGAATATGCTATGAAATGGTCAAGAGCTACATTTATAACTTGGGGAGGCTCATGCTGTTATTCTCATTGCTGCCTACTTTTGTTGTGAACTGAGACCATGTTTAAACTATACGGTTTTCATACAGAAACGGTATGGAAATATTTCGTTCTGGTCTACCGTCTACACTGTACCGTTTTCCTATCCAGTATTAAATAGAAACGATTTCATAAAAAAATACTATATCGTTTACATTATACCGTTTACATACGAAAGCATTTCCATACGTACTTAGGTATGTACGCCTTAATCATCACATTTTTACCAACCCATTCTTACAAGAAAACTTCACGCACTCATGCAAGGGCCCTTGTAAGAGTGTTTGAAGCTTTCACTGGATTACTTTGTTTCGTCCTTTTTTACTCTCCCCTTATCCTCTACCCGACCCTGAGAGTGTACGTGCCTTTCTGACGCTCCCCTTTACGCAATGGCCACGGGTTAGCTAATAAGTAACTTACTCCCCGTGGCATCGTCTTTTGTTCCCGTAAATGATTTAGAGCTTAGATAAACAGCATTTCCATACAGTGTTCGTATGAGAACGATTTAGTGTAAACACACGGCTTGAGTGTATACAAAGAGAAGAAAACTGGCAGCATATCCTTTGACCATGTAACTAAAATTTCTTCTGTAGAGAACTATTTCATCATCCTATTTTGCTCAGTGGCAGCGCCAGAGAATACGACCCTGGGGAAGCTAGTGCTTCCAAAGTGACGATAATGATTGAAACCAAAGAGTTTTAACGGACGGCGCTAATCGTAATAAAAGCTAAAAAAAGTTTCATAGAGGTTGGGAAAGAGCAGACAGTGCTTAGAAGTTTAGGTGTCGACGGGAGGGGGCTCGGTAAAATCGAACAACCACCACCCAAGCCCCGGTAGCGGCATCGCTAGTTTTGCTCAGTTATGCCATTCTTGCAACGTGTTGAAGAAAAGCTAAGAAACTAAATCCTCTCTAAAACTGCTGAAAAAGTAGCTAGGGGCAGAGCCCTCTGAGCCCCCCACCGAGGTCTACATACTTTTTTCATGATACATTCTTCACTAATCTTTCTCCTTGGTGCACAAAAGTTAAGAGTACACGTTTCGTTCTCATTTGTGAAAGAGGCTTTAACTTCATCATCTAGTCTCTCCACCAAATCACTCTTAGTGTGAATGACCACAAGGTCTGACTTATAAATTGATGGCTAGGGGAGACGCATTAACTTTCATAAGAAACTAAGAACTCCGTATATTTAGTTACGTAAGAACTCGAAAAGTGGTCCAGCAAGAAAGCATTTTTAATGCTTTAAATGCTTTTAGCTAACCGTCTCTCAAAGCATTTTAGTAATATAATTTGTTTTCAAAAAGAAAAATTTCATTTACAATAGCCTTTTACTTTGAAGAAATTTGCCAACCTTGGGCGCTTCAAACCTTTTGAATCAGAGCTAGGGGGCTGCACACCCATGCGTCCTCTCCTACACCTCTGCTCACAGTGGTGTCCTTTTGCAATGTGTTGCAATGTTTTTTATCGATATTGCATTAACAATAGTCCATTGAAAAAAAGAAGTTTGAGAAACAGCAGAGAAATAACAGTATTTAATTCATTCCTTCATTTTAGATAATTAATCCAATTCAAGCGCTGTTAATCAATTCAATACTTTTCCTTGATGTCGATGCTGCCAAATTATTTTGGCATTTTGACCCTTACAATCCGCTGTCAAATGCTCTTCTTGCATACGCAATATTGGATGGGTTGGAACGTAAAGCACAGGAAGTGTCTAGATTTGCCCCAAATGATTTCAAGAAAATATTGGGGTACGTTTTTTGCTCATTTGTCTCAAAATAGCTTTACGTTACCATGAAGTTATCATAGTAATAATAAGCTAAGAGTCATCATGGCTGTTTATTTAATTAGCATTTTGTAAGTTAAGTTAATTTTGAACATTGACTATTCTCAAAAAAATCCAATCGAACGAGAGGAAGGGGCTTGGTGCCTTAGGATGAAAAGGGACAGTAGGATATCACTCTTTAGCAATCATGGAGTCCAGTTTTTCGTAATTTAAAGAAAAAGGTTTTAATTTGAGCTTTGAATTATTTTTGCATATACATACTGTAATTGTTTTTCTACACATTAGGCAAATGTCTAGGGGGGAGGGAGGGTTATTGAATATTGGAAAGGGGGAAAGGGCTTTCAAATATCATTTTTCTCCTGACCTGATGTGCCTTTTGCTATAGAGTGGAAAACATATACTGTATAATGTGATGGTAGCAATGTATATATGCAAAAGCCATTTTAAATCACGCTATTTTTTAATATTACGCATTTCTCAAGCAAATAAATCGCGCCAAAATATGCCTAAATTATAAGTATATTTCTTGTTTCTTAGACGATACACCCGTCCTAAGGAATTGATGAGCAGAAATTAGAACTGTGAGAAGTAAACCTCCACAGATCTTTTTGTAGTGGTTTTAAACCTAAGCCTATTAAAAATTTTTCTTCTCACTTTTCCATTTCAGATACTTTGAATCACTGATTGTTGCTTTGTTGGAAACATACTACAAAGTTGACAGGAACATGGCGGAAATGGTCTTACGCATGCAGATTTCGCTCTGGAATGGGAAAAATTTAGTAGAGGTAGCAGGAGAGATCGGTCTGAAATCATTTTTCAGCCAGCAAGCATGCCAAAGCATATTGGAAAAAGATTGGAATAAGGTGATCATGAACCAAATTTGTATACTATGCAACCTTTCATCTATGTATTAAATTTTTGCGGAGTGAATATGGAGAGAGGTCCAGTCCATGTACGGAGACACTTGGCCACGTCCATAAAAATGCAAAATCCCCAATACGATCGACAAGTCGCTTGTGCCAGCATCATTATCAACCACGTAATCTCACATGCTAAGTAGGAACTTTCTTGTCGCAACTACAATACTTGTGACTGTCAGCTTTTGCTTAATAGCTCTGCTTTACTTTTTTGTATCCTAAATGAGACGCTTGATATGCTTCAACAACAAGAAGCTATGTATTAGAATAACGCAAATTTTGGATAGCATGTGTAATTCCAAACAATTAAGAGCAATCGCTTCTATAGACCAGGGCACACACGTGACATGACGCTCTTGTACCACTTTCTTCCTGGTATGGACTGGAGAGGACCACTCTCTCATTAAAAGATAATATATACCAGAAGATCTTAACTGTGCTAATCCCTGCATACCAAAAAATAGCTACAATGTCTGCCAAAAGTACTTGGAACGCCCATACAACTAGAAGAAGTTTTTAGCCCGTCCTGTTTCCGTGGCATTAATGAGAATGCAAACTCCCTTCCCCCCTTATCCAATTTTGAATCAGTAGCCAAGGTCCTTGTCTATTTGAAAAGGCATCACTTCACTCAAACTTGTTAGTCATATGCCTTCCAAACAACATTCTTTTACGTGGGGAGGATATTTTGTGGTTCGTCTATAGCATAAATCATAGGAAGTGCTTTAAGACTTTTGACAGACATTGTAGCTCTGGGCTGATACCCCCATGCAATATATATCTTGGCAAAGGACACAGGATAGTACTATATAGACCAGTTTCTTGTCGAGAATGCTTAAGACTTCTTGCACCCCTGTCATGTTTAAAAGTGATGCACCCTCTAAAAACCAAAAGGACTTTGAATTACATAGGTTGGCTTCTACAAAGGAAAGTATATTTGAAGAAAGAATTATTATGACATTTGAATCAGTAAAGAATTGTATCGAGCTATAATACCTAAACAAACTATTTCAAAATCGTTATCAAGTCAGTGGTAAAGAACTTTGAAATATAGAGGTTTATGTTCGTAGTTAACAGAAAATATTACCAAGTAGACAGAAAAGCTTCTCTTTTCATGGTGCCAAACCTTGTAAATAATTAAATAAAGCATCCCATTTTAAGAAGTAGCTTGAGCCATTTTAGATGTTGCATTTCTGCGTTTGTTTTCCTGACTGTCTACATTTGCTCTCCATTTGTAATAAGCAGACACCATTTGCAAAGTAAGGAGACCCTCTAGAGTACATTTTTAGCTTATTTTTAATTTTATTATATTTAATTTTGACCAGAGCCAGTGACTTTCCAAAACAAAATATAACAAAGTAAAATGGAAAATGAAAAAATTTGCTCTAGAAGATTCTTTTAACCTTATAAATGGTTTCTGCTATGCATGTCATAATTCATTCTTTATTTTCACTCAATTATCTTATTTAAACAGAGCAAAAATTCAATTAGCCAAACCATGCTTTACAGCTGTTGTAAAGCAGGGTTTGGCTAACTAAATAAGTACTCTGTATAAACATGACAAATTTAATGAAAACATATGAATGAATTATGACATATAATGTATAGTTTTTCTTATTTGTGACTAGCCAAGACAAGGTTCTGAAAGTAGAAGACAATCGAAGGTTTGGTGAATATGATATACTCTACAGTTTTAATCTACTTTATCTAATGTTGATAAGATAACTATAACATTTCCAAACAAGGGATAGAAAATGAGACTGGTCATCCTACTTCAAAGTTCAAGAAAACTCCTAGAAAGCATGTTGGAAGGTTTTAGAAAACTCCTATAGAAACCCCTGTCATTTCACTAAAGGATATGAGAGGAAACTCTTGTCGTGTAATTAAAATTCAAAACACACGGTATGGTAACTTTTAGCATGCCACGTTTGCATAATATTAATTACTGAGTTTTTCTTCTCTATTATTAGGTGCATGCTATGACAGAAATTGTTCAAAAGGAAACCAGGAGCATTTTGTCTCAACTAACTACACCATTATGGAAAATGAGGCTTCATCTGGTTGGCATTACTTTGTGATTTCCATTTGTCTTTTAGTAATTCATCCTAATTTTTGTCAGTATTTTTAGCTTTTAATGCCGTGTAAATAAGTATCTGAAACTCAAATCCACGGCTATTTTTCTAATACCTTGTACCATTTACATTCTACAAAAGTTTTTGAGCTCAGAATTTGCTCAAGAAACACTCTTAGAGACCTACTTGTGACGTCAAAATGATGTTCAAAACTTTAAGGGTTGTTCGTTTTCCCATGAAATTCATCGGATTATAAATAGTTCTTACACTCGAAAGTATGAAACTTTCTTACTCAATTTTCGAAAAACTGATGCCACTTGCAATTCACAAATTCTCATGGATTAATCTTACTATAATTAATGACGTCACAAAGTAGGTTTTTCTTTCGCTTTTCTCGGTTTTCTACTGTAAAGCCTCATTTAAAGCACTTATAACACAAAAAAGGTGCAAAATATTACAGAAATAACTGCAGATTCGAGATCAGGACACTTGATTACACCGTAGTCAAAAATGAAAATATGTCACTGGGTATGCCCTTTAACCAATACCAGAGCCTACTTTAAGGATTTTTTCTAATACCACACCATGCTTTGAAAGAGCTTGAGAATGCCCTACTTGATTTTTTTAGGGACCACACTTTTCATGCCATCTAAACTGGAACCTTTACTTGATTTCATATTTAAAAACTTGTTAATTTGCTCTCGTAAGTTACAAAGAACTTATATAAACCAAGTGAGATTACAGATGCAGTGAGATTCACACCATTGCAGATGTGTGAAAAAGAACTTTTAAATTTCAAGACCATACTTAAGATTTCCAAGATCATAAAGTGTAGCCAAGACGACTCTAAAATACGCCCCAATTTTGAATAATTTTTAACTAGTACAATTAAAAGCTTTGATACCTAGATAACATTATTGCTACTTTTCAAACTGCCTAAGCCTGAGAACAGTGGGAGATTTTTGCGAAAATTCAGGGGAACTAAGTTGAGTAGTTTTGGAGAAGCATTTGTTGAGTGAGCGTGTATTCTAAGAAACAAGTGCACATATAGATTGAAGCTCTAGGACCGAAAGGCCAACGGTACTGCCTATTTTGTGTTTCGATCTTTTACAAGACCAAATATACTGATGAAATTGCTTTGCTGTATTTAAAGTAGTTGAACAGCTTGCGATTATGTAGGTAATAGCTACAAAACGGGGATTTATAGATAGTTGAGACAAAGTCCAGAGGCTTTTGGAAAACTCATCTAACTAAAATTTTTTGTAATTGAAACATTTCCAAAATCCATCATAGAGCATGAATTACACAGATTGCACTGTAGTTATAGTCATGCATCAGAAATCATCAAATCAGCAGCATCGCAGATGTGCGATTAATTACAACTAGGCTACACCCTTTGTATGACGCTGTACCTAAATCCGTTTTGGATTTGTTTTCCTTTATATGCAGCACCTTAAAAGATTGAAATGATAAAATACCTAGGACGTAGGCTTTGGCAATCATTACCAAGTAAAACATAAGAGGCTGGACGCTTGCAAGTGTTTTAGAAGCACGTAAAAATTGGAAAAAACGAAAAAATACAACTGCAGGCTTTGCAAAACATTTATCATAAATTTAGGTTCTATATCGGTTACCAGATTATTACATTAGGCCACTTTTTATTTCGTTGCATGATATCTATTTTAGGTTACGTTGTGCATCACCTTGTATGTATTCTTTTACGTTGTATGTTTTGCTGCATAGTTGGCTTTAGTAAGATTATAGGGGTGATGCTTAGGGAGGGCTAGGGGCTATAGCCCCCTTTGAAACATCTTTGCTCCCTCTTCAGAAAGTGAAAAAGTATCTTTTTAGGAGATTTTTGGCATGTAATGTTCCCTGGTCACCGTGTATTACCCCCTCATCGTAAGAGTCAGCTCCACGTTGGAAAAATCCTGGCACCAACCCTGTTAGCTTTATTACTATGATAGTTACCAACCTGTAATAAGAAGATAATTTAAAGAAGAGCTACCTTCTTTGGTAATGTAGAAATCTCTATTGAATGCAGCCAGAAATGACTTTACAGAATTAACTTCTTTTGGCAGCTTGTTTACATGATGTCATTGGGTATATTTGCCTTCTACGTTCTCTTTGCCAACTCCGCCGCTCATGAACCAATCAAGTGGATAGTTACCACTATCGTGTTGTCATTGACAGTGGATGAAGTACGGCAGGTAACTATCATTTTATCTATCACAAAATAAACCATCAACCCCTCTGCACTGTCTTCTTTTTCTTCCGTGTTTGGAATTGGCGATGAGTCTTATCAGATGTCGGAGAAACAATTTTGGTAAACCTCTCGCAGCATTTCTTCCTCTTTTGAATCTGAAAAATACTATTCCATGATCGTATAGTTTAAAGAAGCTCTAGTGTTCTCACTTTCATGGTCTGGACCCTTTCCATCAAAAATTCCTAGTTACACTCTTGGGTGATAGACTGTCACTTCTTAAACAACAATTTACCAATGTTAATTCGGTTATCTATCAACTTTTAACTCAGCGCGCTTTGCACTAAAGAACAAAACTTGCCACACGTTTGACCAGGTGTTTCTCACTGTGATGCAGCAACAGCCACTTCATTCATATGGGTACACATGAACACCCCCACATACCTCCCTCTTTCCCATATACTAACTTCTACTCAGGCATAATCATTGTAAACACCACTCATCTATATGATGATGACATAAATGAACTACTGCAGCACTAAAACCACATGTAAGTTCTTTTCATCAATGCGTATGCGCCATTGGCAAAAATGCCATATTGTGATTAAGTGAAGCATGCAACAAAAGCTTGAATATGAGCGAAAGAGCAACATGAAACCAAGCAAAAACATCCGGTTGGTTTATGGTAGAAATTTATGGTGTACACGCCATTTCTATGCAAGAAACCACTCTATATGGAACCTTTATGTAGAGGGCAGAGCTATTTACAGAACGTATACTACTGCTTGGACAACGCAGCAGAATTATGAATTTCAACAGAAGAGCCACTACGAGAAACATGTCAAAGATATCCTTTTTTCTTATTTAATGCGACATTCCAGGGTTCATAAGGCTAGTTCGACATACCATAAGACGTAACCGATATTAATCTAAGAGGTAACCAGACATGCCATAAGACTCTACCGATGTCGGTTAAGTACGACGTATACTACTGAAGGAAAAATCCCTAAGGAAGGTTTGAAATTGAGAAATCTTTATAATTGTATATAATAAAAAATAGGACGCCAGTCCCACTCATATGCAACCAAAACCTCCACAAATTGCATGCTATGCTTGTGTCAAATGCTTCATCCAGTAGTTTCTGGTTATGCTCTCTCAATCTATAGCTTATTTTATAGTCTATTGTTTATGGCACTTAATATGCTGTGAAAAATAAGGAACTAGTAAGGAACTTTTAGCACTACAAGATAATTGCTAGACGTCCAAGAATAAGGAAATTTTGGTATTATGTCTTGGTCTAGGTTCCTGGTTCTTAATCTTGTTAGAGGTACTGAAGTACAAGCTCAATTCATGCATTCATGGAGCCCTTCACAACTGGAAAAACAAACTGTGCTTTTTTTCTGCAAGTTTGACAGATAAGTCTAAATTATATACTGTATTAGTGCACAAACTGTACCATGCATCATTTGAACACCAAACATCTGAAACTGATTTACCGAGCCTGCTGGGGCTCGATCGAACCCAAGTTAAGGGCAATTGTGACAAAAGAAGAATGTAACAGACCCTGTGTCATTAATATTCTAACTGACATACGTCTTGGAATTTTAGGTGGCAGATGCTGATAAAGGATTCGTTCGCAACTTCTGGCAATGGGCATCAAGCATCTGGAATCAATTTGACTTTGCGGCTATAGTTCTATTCTATTTGGGCCTTGCGTTCAGCTATTATTACCACTACGTGTCAAAAGTCATGTTCTCCTTGTATCTCGCTGTATCTTGCCTGAAAGTTATGCAGTTTCTAAGAGCAATGAGCCTCATTGGAGTGTACTTGGTCATGATTGAAAAAATGGTATGTATTATTGCTAAGAGCTGTGTTTGCATGTTAATCACTAAGTAATGTGATTTTAATGAACATTAAGGAAGAAACTACAGTATATTGCCTCAATCAGTGGTGTGATTGCATAGATTGTCTTGGAGGGGACCAGTTGAATTTTAGCAATCCTTTGTAACAAAAGTCTTAATATTTTCATTTCGAGCTGCTCAAGATTTTGAAACTTAGATCTTCTAGAATCACCAGAAATTCCTACATTCCTACGCATTCTCAGAAAAAGTCGTGCTAATTTTCATTATAACTGAGTTTGCACATAAAGTGAACTTGTAAAGCATGACTTGAGAAAATGGTACGACATTGAGTGGTAAAATTAGTTAAGATTAAGCTAGCAATATAAATTTAATTTTGCTAGTTAGTTCGGAGGCAAGTTCCCTAGATAAAGTTTGAATTTTAGATCTTCTTAAGTCATCAGAAACGCGTACATTTCTATTTGTTGCCAGAAAAGGTTATTCTGAATTTTGCATTGCAATTTTTCAAAGATAATTAGTCGGTGTTTTTCTTCAGTCACGCTTTTTTTGTTGAGTAAGACTCTGGTTCCCTGTGGCCTCTATGCCACCACGCCACTGGTCTCAATGTCACTCCAGTCATTTTTACCAAGAGATTCACTCTTACAATTGATTGCATTAAAACAGGCTGTTATGCGTTGAAATCAGGGGCATAACCAGAGCTGGAATTTTGGAGGTAGCATCTAATTAATTGTTTTGCTTTTTTCACGTGACTTGTAACCATAATAAACAAATTGCAGTACTGAAATATCATTATAGTTCCAAAAGTTTTCTAACACTGCTGTTTGCTATAGGAAATATTTTTGCCTGGAGGAAAATGCCCCCTACCCTCCCCCTTCGATCCATCCCTGCCTGAAATTGACAATGCAATAACATCTTTGAGCAAGAGTATTGTTAATGCAATATTTAGACACAATATGCTTTCAATTCGTAATATTTATTTATTCTTATTCCATGCAGTTGCGAAGAATGAAGATGTTCTTGATTGTCTTTCTGGTAACAATTTTGGGATACGGAATGTTCATGACGGCATTGCTTTACCCTGATACCACTTTTGATTGGACAATCCTTTTTCGCATATTCTTCCGGCCATCTCTTGTGCTTATTGGAGAACCTGGCATTGAATCTTTTCATCGTAAGAATTTCATGCAGCTTCTTTGACCTTCTTTTGCAATATATTACCAAGATGACATACAGGAGCTACCTGGAGAAAAAATGGTATTTGAAGATGGGTCATTAAGTACTTGCAGGGACGGCCGCTAGAGGGGCAGAGGGGTGCAACCGGTCCTTCTGCCTTTAAGCTAAAGGAGCAGGGGAGAAAAAGTGGTCCTGTTGAAATGCAATAGAATCGTTTTTAGAAATTGCTATCATGGAATGGTGGAGATCACATATGCTATATAAATAAGCAATATACAATTTAAAGAGGAAGCTATTGGCACTTTTGTGAGAAATATAGCTCCTGCTAAAGGATGGAACAAAATGTCCCAAAGAGGTGGCTTGGATTTCAAAGGGATACCTCTGCTAGGTGGTGTCCCAAGAAAGTGTCTGCCCTCGTTGATTTCTTCTTGCATGTGTTGGCCTCCCTTGCCCTGCAATTTTTCCGGCATCCTTGAATACTTGTGGGGAGGGCATCCTTCATTACTTGTAGGGAGGGGGCGGAAGACTTTCTTACGTATTTGATAAAGTTTTGTCTTCCCTTTTCAGATATATGCAAAATTTTGTTGTCCCCTCCTGAATTTCAGAAGAAATTCAACACTACTTTTTAAATGCTGTTAATTTTTCATCATCTTCGCTCTCCGTGTGCAAAATTTGCCCACCCCCTCCTAAATGCCATCCACCCTCTCTCAAGCAAAAGTTAATGACCAGGCTCTAAATGGAATCCTTTTTGTGACAGAAGGATAGCCATAATTCTGTCTGCGGTACTGTTGTTATCTATTCAAAGGTTCCTATTTACTTGATAGAAGATTTAACGAGTTTTCTTTTTCCAGTCAGCAACATCACCACTGTTTTTGGCACAAAAAAGGTCAATCTGACATCAGAAATACTGGTAATATTTGGAATGGCCATTTTCCTCTTGTTTGCTAACATCCTGCTGGTGAATTTATTGATTGCAGATTTCAGGTTTCTGTTCAATCTTTATTTATTTTATGAAATAAATTCCTATGCCCTCAAATAAGCTCAACTTAAAGAGCTAAGAAAGTTTGTACAAATAACGCATTGAAACTAATATCTGGTGCAGAATAAAAGCAGGACAAAGACAATGTGAACATAGCAATACTTTAGATTTTAATTCGCACTGACGCATTTTGTCTTTTGTACTGCTATTAGTTTGCTACATTTGCGTTTTGCTTACATTTTCACAGCAACTTAATTCGTCAGATGAAGAAACTTTCAAGAAAATTTAGAACTAAATTTTGGCCAAAAGTCAAGACATTGTTAGTATTAGAGCTTGAGCTAAGTCTCATATAAATTCGTTTCATCTATGTCTGTGTACTACTGTATTGCGTTTCCTATTGAATTACTTGTTCATTAGACCGATCCTTTTTTACATAGGATAAAAATTGATAAGAAATTGAAGCTCAAAAGGCCAAATTCTTAAGAAAATCACAAAGCTTAAGTTGCAAAGCTCAGCTTTTTCTTGCCAACAACTGATCATACCTCATTCATAAATTCCTAAAATAGTACTCGCAATGCTAATTAACGGTTTTACATATTGCTGTTCTAAAACAAAATTGTTTTAGAACGTTTAATAGAAATTGAAAATAATCTTATAAAAAATGCACTATAAAATTTCTTAACAAACTAACAATAATATAATCGATTTTTTAAACTTATCATTGAATGTATACATACATATATATATATATATATATATATATATATATATA
>WIPJ01020379.1:330034-346234 GCA_018155075.1 Cassiopea andromeda | reverse complement strand
TATATATACATTTGATTAAAATAATACACCTCAAAAAATGCATGGCAGTGGATAATTGTCTTGCTTGAAGAGAACATGCAAAAGCTAGTATACTGTAAGGTAAAAGAATCCTATGATAGTAAGCAGATAAAGGGAATGGAAATAATAGTTAAAAGTTCTGGGTTAGCCCAAGCCTTATTCCGAAGATGTAATAGCTAGATCTTTTAGAGACATTCAAAGCTTTCATGACGATTCTTTCTTGAATAGTCTCATCTAGTAATAGTAATAAACAATTTATTTTAATTGTTAATAGTAAATAACAGTTTATTGATAATAATAATAGTAAATAATTTATTTTGAGTTGGCTAACAATGATACGTAGCTATATAAAGCCAATTTAAGCTCTATAAGTTCTTTAATGCTTTAATACATTCTTTAACACATTATAACACATCAAGATTGGATGGTCGATGTGATCAAGCCATACAAATTTTCGATATGAAGGTTTAAGCACTTTCAGTTTATTGGAGGGTTTCAATGATACGCGTCATCAATACACGCGACTTTTTTCAAATCCGCTTCGCGCGACATTTCATGCGTGTGAGTTTTGTACGCGACAATTAATGCGCATGAACAATTTCGACAATCAAATTTGTGAGTTTTGTGAATTTTATGCGCTTAAGGTTTTTAGTCATAGAATATAATATGATAAAATTCATATACAAAATATTTTACAGTATAATGTATAATATAATTTATTTATTTACAATAGGAATGAAAGTGTAGCTATTAAAAGAGCTAATTAAGTCCTACTTTACATATAAATATTAAAATGCAAAGTTAAAATCTTCAGTTAAATAAGAATTAAATTCACTAAAAACGAAAAAAACTGACAAAAATCCAATCTTACTCCGCAATTTTCAGCTTTATATATCCAACCTGAGCCACACAGCGTCTGCATAGGTGACAGCTACATTCCTCTGCTTTCCAGTTTTTATCCGAGTTTTAAATTTGTTCAAGTATAGAGATTGCTTTGCCTCTAGAGACAGTTCGTGCCACAACATTCCTCCCAAGAATTGAAATGGAAGCTAGTACGATTCCAGTGATGCTATTCTATGCTCACTATTTTCTTTCTATACCGCGTATTATTACCAACTTCTTTTGCTCACTTCGTTAACATACTAAGCAATATAAGAGTGCATTAACATTTACTTTAATATTATGTAGTACACAGGGACGTCTGCGCTGGGGGCAGGAGGGGCAAGAATTGCCATTCATACTGGACTCTTTTCATCTCTCCTATCTTGTGAAGGGGCATTTTCCGGCGTTGTAGACACTTCAATTCAAGAAAAGCTTTCTTAGGTCAGGCCCCAGATTCCCCAACTTGACACGGTACAACTGTGAGACTAATATACTAAGCATTATCCATCTAGAAAAGAGTGTGAAGACCAAAATCTGCCCCCTTTGGAGGAACATACTTATGCATAGATGTGCCTTCAGAGGATTCCTTGCCCCCCCTACCTTAGCGTCCCTGGTAGTATCTAGCAGCTTTGACAAGAAGTGCCTCGAGAGGAAGTCTTGACTTCTTGACTCTGTTTTTCTATCATATAGCAATATACACAGTGAGGTATCCGGGATTTCCGAAGAAATATGGAGATATGAGCAACATCACCTGCTACAAGAGTTCAAATGCAAGCCTAACTTTCCAATACCATTCTCCATTTTTGAGAATCTCCGAACCCTTGCGCGTAAATGTCGCAAGAAAGGAAAAAGTAAGTACTTCGCTAAGACTTTCAGCATCAGCAAATCCAAACTGATATTAATGATCTAGAACCTATAATATACGAGGGGGACGTTAATTAATTTAAACTAATTTGACAACCCTCTCTTCCAAATTAATCCTCATCCCATTACTTTTAGCAATTTTAAAGCTCCTTCAAATTTGCGTAGAACGCTTTTCAAAACATTTGAATATGCAGGGACTGCATTCAAACTCAGCTAAAACTCATCCTTTCTCATTTTTTGCTGTTTTTGAGAGATTTTAACACTTCTCAAAAACAGACTGTCTAGGTGCTGTTTTTATCTGTTCCCATGTGTATCCTCCTACTTAATTTTGAGCCCCCCCCGTGATTATTAACTCTTGGAAGTTTCTTAGTCCCTTTACTTATTGTATCCCCTCGTTTATTATGAATTTCAGAGCGCTGGACATTTTGGTATTATATGAGAATGACTTGAAACATTCCATTAATCTTAAATTTCATGAACTTTAGACTTTAATAGTCCAACAGGGCACTCTCAGGCACAATCGCTCCAGCTTAATATATTTTGTAAAAACTTTTGGCATAAGTTGTTCGATAGTGGTTCTGTGCCAAATATTATGAGCCAGAAACAGCCTTTGGGGCATTACCTGTTAGTTTGGAAAACATTTGTACGCCGGCCAAGTGTTCGTTATAGAATTTGGACTACTAACTTATGCTACCGAAATTTACCTTATGCAGATTGTTTCCGGGGCACAACGGATCAACCTTACTACCATCAATGTAGGCTCTAAAACTCTACCTTAAATGGACACTTTTTGAGAAATACAATCATAATGCAATCCAATACACTTCCTCTTGTCAGTGACGGCATGACATACTTTACGCTGGGTCAGCCAGGTTCAAAAGTGCGCCCCTAAGGTGTTAAAATTCCCAGCAATCAAGGGTGTGCCAGGTTTTCCAACAAGTAGCTGACTCTTCCAAAAAGAGGGATTGATACCATTGACAGAGTACTAAAACTGCTCTAATAATTCCACTAAAAAGGTCTGTAGTTGCCAACGGGGAGCTGGCGAGTTCCGATGGAAAGAACAATAGCCTTTCCAGCCCCTTCCAAAACCTAATATGGGAAATTTAGCAAAAATACTAGATTATTTTCATACTAGCCAACTCCTTTTGATATTCAGTATATCCTAATACCTATTAGCGTTGGTAAAGAAGGGAAAGAGGAAGAATGAACAGGGTTAGAGGAGTAGCCCCCAGCAAATATTTTCGAGCCACACCCTTTTTAACATAAATGAGAGGGCTATTTTTAAGCATTACACTGCAAAACTGTACGTTGCATTTACTAGGCAATGCTTCAAAATACAAAGATTTTGTAGTATGCATGGAATAATTGCGACGAATCAGCAGAAAACACTGAAATTTACAGGTAGTATCATTGTAAATGCATTCAAGGTTTTTTACTCGATAACATAACAAGTTGCTTTATTAGCTTTGGCTGGCTTGCGATAAGGCATTGAGTAACCGCTTGCTTACTTTATTGATATTGATGGAAAGCCCGTTCTCAGACACTTGTCAAAAGCTAGCTGTTTGTAGATTAACTTATGCGTTATCATTAAACCATTTATTATTCTGCTTTTCTTTTATTATGCAGCCTTTCTCTTAGTATTATACTTTATGGTGAAATAAGATATCAACAAAGACTTGGATATTCTGTTCATTGTTCAAACGAAGTTACACCTTTCAAGTTTAAGAATAATTTAAGAATAATCATAGGCCCAAAACTTGAAAAATCTAAAGCTTTCAAGGCTCAGCAAGTTGCTATATATTCTCATAGATAAATATGTGCTTTGTATCATTTGCATTCTTTTGAAATCACATAGAGATCACATACCATCTTTGTCTTTAGAGCCTTCTCAAAGTGAGCCTGAAAATATAGCCGAAAGACTAAAGAAGAGAAGAATAGCTGAGTTTGAAAGGTTTTGCTTTAAGAAACAGTTTCCGAAGATCCCTGATGAGATCATATACCCAAACTCTGAAACAGCTCTAAGAGGACAAGCGAAGACCAACAATTTTTGTCAGTCTTGAACGAGCACTTGGTAACTTGGTCACTTGACGCTCATTAGCACTGAAGAAACTAAGAAATTCCTTTTGCAATTGATTCTCTTTTCTCAATGAGCCAATTAGTAATAAGTCAGCGTTCTTATTTTAAAGCAATGGCTCTTAACTTGCGTTTGTTCGAGCCCCAAGGGCACAGTGAGTCAGTTTCAAGGCTTTCTACGGTTTGGTTCACTCTACTTCTATTATTCATGATGTCACCCACCAACCTGGCTAGTTTGTGCACTAATACAGTATATAATTATGTACATATGCTTTGAATTTGAAGAAAAAAGCGCCACATTTATTTCTCCAGCCATGAAGGGTTCGATGAATGCATGTATGGAACTTCTGGAGTTCAGCACCTTTAAAAAGGTTAAGAATCATTGCTTGAATAAATGTACTACTAGGTCCTGTATATGAGGGGTGTCCCAATAAGCAAGGTGTCCGAAGGTTCCTTAAGATAAAATAAATGGGGTAGATCTGAATATGTGCAGAATTGAAGCTTGAGCTAGTTATGCACCAATCGGCTTAACACACAAAATCCCGACAAACACTCCTCCAAGGAACTACTTCTAGGAATCTTTCAGAACGTCTCTCATTTATTATTAGTGTAACTCTACTGCTGTACCACGATTTTTCCAAGTTTCTTCTAGAAGAATTGAAAATTGATTAAGCGGGAGGTCCTAATTAGAGTGAAGGTTTGGAATCTTTTTGGAAAGAAAACAAGCGGGGGACGCTTGTTCGGAACCTTAAAGCAGATTTAATTGCATGCATTTCTAATATGCAAACGTTCATTGTAGGAAAATGTATTTAGAATTACCAATTTTCTCTCTCCTCAAATATATTCTCATGCAAATGATAGTGAATCGATCACAGAATCAAGGTATTTCTAAGCTCTTTTCCATATTACCTGATTATGTATCTTGTAAAAATTCAAAAGCATTGGGAATGTTCTAAAAGTGAACGCACTTGCAAGCTATTTCTGTATAATAATATGTTACACTTTGAAACAAGTAATTTTGCTCTTAATAAATTTATTTCATTATATCATTTTATGCACTGCATTTGTGTATTTTTTGCCTCACAATCCAAATCTTTGACACATTTTCAAACAACTTGGTGCAGTGGTGCAGTTTTGATGATGATATAGTTATGTAAACGCAGAAGGTTTATAGATGCAGTGCCACCAACAGGGGACATGGGAGCATATTGATCAGGGTTTCAAAATTCAAAGGGGCCTCATAACATCCAATGTTTTCAAGACCAGAGGGTCTCAAAACTCAAAGCCATAGAAATTTCTAAAGTTATTTCTAGACCCTAAAGTTTTCTGCTGGCTCTGCTTGCAAGGGGCTCATCTACTTCTTTTGCTCAAAGGCCTCTGACATTTCTTGGTCACTCTATATAATTAAAGTGTTATATCGAACACCACTCTTACTAGCAGTTGTCAAGATGCAGCGTTATAATATAGAATAATTCAATGGTGAAGACGTAGAAGTTGTTTTCAATTATCCTTGATATCAGATTTAATCGGTGCGAAATAGTTTCCCATTCAGCTCTTCCCATATGTTCATGCATATAAATTGTCAAACAAGAAGCTGAATTCCGGCATTTATTAAGAAACATTCAAGAAAAAAAGGTAGGTTAAGATTCAAAAGTGAACTCGAAACAGCTATTTTAGGGCCTATGCATATAAAGTGAAGTAGCGGCTAGCCGGGCTACCTCACCCAAGTGGGATGGATTTTCTTCTTCCTTTATATGTAGAAATTGTATCTCACTTTACCGGAGCAGCCTCTTGAACGTCAAGTGATAATTAAGTTTCGCGACGCTAGTTATACGATTTTCATTTCGCGGCTGCACAGGTGGAGAAATTGTAGCCCGGTTAGCCGGGCTAGCCCACTTACTTGATTTTATATGGAGAAATTGATTCCACTTGAGACAGATGTCACCTAGCGTTATACAGATCTCACCTTGCTAGGCTCATATATAAACATGAAGGATTACGAAAGGATACTGTTGTGAAGACAGATGTCACTTCATATAAACAGGCCCTTACAAAGCAGTTCTTGGATGAGGCCGGAAACAAGTCACAAGTAGCCTCTGTTCTCAAATGGTTTAAACTATGACTTGCCAATTCTAATGGAACTGCTGGTTTTTCATTGAAAACTGCTTAATCCCACCTGATTGGTCCAGAAATTATACATTCAAAGCAATTAATGTAACCTATCAAAATTATATCTCTGCATATTGGTGTGTCGTGCTATTTGTCTTATGTATGATATAGTCCATGCTGCAAAATATTTTTTGGGAGAATACTGCAGTACAGAGCCTCGACGATCTTTTGCTTATCTTGCAATGGCCTGATGTCATGAACTTTAAGAAATATCCAAGCGACGTCCGAAGCTACTAGCGTGGTAGACTCTGTGCAAAATAGAAATCTTGTATCTGAAATATAGACGGGTGCATGTCAATTAAATATTTCAGAGAGAAAATGAGACCATCCACGCTTATCGTAAAATTAAGGACCTAGACAGGAGTTTTGTGGGCCTAAAGTGGTTATTAACTCAAAATCAGAATATTGATCATTTGTTTAAAGCATTTCTCTATTGCAAATTTTAGAGAGGGACCAACTTAGCTTTCTGTTTTATAACCAAATATGTTTAAGTATTGCTATTATGTTATCAAAATTCACAGTATCAAACATCCTCTTGGTTCAATGCCTAGTAATCACTTCCTGGATTGTTCCTTGATTATCTTCCTTCTTGGAAATTGTTGGTACTCAGTCGAGAGTTACTATTTGAGTCTGTCTATTGATTTCTGCATTGCTTGTATCACTTGCAATATTATCCTCTTTTCTTTCAAAAGCAGAATCTGCATTTTATATTAAGCCTTTTTCGTATTTACAGAAGACAGCAGTGAGGAAAATGTCAATTGACACTAGCTTGTCACGCTCCCTTCCAATCTCCAAGAATCTGGATATATTTGCACTTATTCCCTTGACTTTTGTTATTGAGCCTGTCAAGAAGACTTAACACCAATGAATTCATAACTTTTTGTATCTACTGTAGCTGCTCATCAATATCCCACCAAGCAAGCAAATAAAGGTGATTTATACATCACCGGATAAACAATGTAGTCTAAGAATTCTACATTTTATTGGCTCAAAACTTTAGGATGCCACTCTCTGCAGAGCTCTAAAATGCTTCATCAAAGATACCCTCTACAACAGGGGCGTCAAATACATTTACACCCGGGGCCACAAAAAGCATATTATGACGTCAAAAGGGCCGGGTAAGTTGATGGGGTCCAAGAGGGTGCCATGGCTAGGTAATTGGGACTGTAAAATATAAATAGCTCATCGTATGTTTCCTACCTAGCACGCTAGACAATAGCAAAGACTTGGGAAACCATCATTTTCAATGCCATCAAGTAAAGGTGAAATAATATCGCTAGGCTTCAGTATATTCTAAATTCCTCCGGTGACTACCTTGAACGCCTTGGTAGGCCGGATTCGACCCACGGGCCCGTATGTTTGACACCCCTGCTCCACAACAAAGCTAATAAATTCTGAACTGCACCAATTTTATAGCTAAATCTCTACATAAATTGGTTTTGACTTTAGTTTTTAGTTTATTGAAATTATTATATTTATTAACTAAGGAATATGAGTTGGGGAATATTCCTCGATTGGTATCAGTACTGAGAGCGCTCGTCCTTTCAATGAATTCCCTATATACACTGCGGTAATGCATCTTGAAATTTAAGTATTTGATTTTTTCCTTTCTCCTTGTATTATTATGATTTTAGTGACATTGAATTATATTTTAAATTATTTTGGCTTGTATGTAACGGAATTTAGCACCAATAACTGAACTGAACCTACTGAGAAACAATTGATCTAGAAACAGGATTAATGTACAATCTCTACCAAAAGTCTTGGAACACTTGCGTTATTTCTGCCGCTCATTTAGTAGTCTCCCCCTCTCCCCCTCAAAACAATGTTGTTAAATACAGTGTTGAAAGGTACAGAAAAAGCCGCTATGCTTGCAGACCGCTATGCTTGCAGACCCTTCTCTGACAAATAAACACTTAATCCAACATTGTTTTTGGGGGGAAGGGGATTTCCATTGCTCGACATGGATAAGAAAATCATTTTTATCAGAAATTATGCATTGATTAATTGGTGTTCCAAGGACTTTTGGCAGAGATTGTAGGTACATCCTAATTGCATACTGCAGCATAAATCTAAAAAAATCACTATTAATAGAAATAGCACTTCTTTACGGGCTAAGTATTTGATATAATATGCTAAAATAATTAACATGGTTTAATTCAGCAAATCGATATGCATGTAATTTGTGTTTTTACTTGGGCCAAGGCTGTCCCACGTAACGCAGGTTCGATTCACTCAGATACTTTACTTTAGCATAACTTTTATACTAACAGAGCTCGACTATTTCCGCAAATGAGGCCTACGAACAAGAACTATCAACTGACACCGACTTGAAAACGATTTGACACAGACACATAAAACAGGTAAAACAACAAGAGTTGACGGTTGTCAATTAACGAACTGAGTGAATGTCTTAATTAAATGTCAGTATATGGTGCCTCTCCAATCTCTCCTTGCTGTCTAACACCAGGGGTTCCCATCATGACACCTATATATTACCCCTCTTTGAGAAATGTCATCCCTGACATCAAGATTCATTGAGGTATTGAATGTTTCAAACAGCTCTTCAAGTAATCAAGTTAAACTTTTAAGTTCCTTGGAAGTTCTTCATTTTTCAAATGCTCTTAAATTTTCAAACTATTCCTTACTTCTTAAAATTTTCTTCAATTTTCAAAATGTTTCTTTCAATCTTTACACTTTTAGCAAATTTTGCATCGCTGAAAAGTAATAGAAAAGAACAAAAGCATGAAAATTTCAGTCCAATTAAGAAAGATTCATCTCTGCACCAACAGTTGTCGTTTACAATAGTTCATTCTCGGTAGTAATATCCATCTTACGAATCGGTCGTATTGTAACGACGTAACTGCAAATAATTAAAAAGGTACTCCAATCCCATAAATAGGCAAAGCTATAATAACCAAATATATATTCATATGTCTCCATCATATCACTGCAAAACCTACGATAAGCCAAACTTGGAATGTCCAAGCATTGCAGTCTCTGTTCATAGTCCAATTCCTTTAATTCAAGTACTGACTTGCTTCCTCTCCTCTTGAAATTTTCCATTACTTTTAATGTCCTGTCTGTAATAAGGGGACCATACCATGTTTCCATATTCAAGTTTTGGTCTGACCAAACTTTTGCATAAGACTTTTAAAAATTTTTGTCTATGTAATCAAACGATTGCATTATTAGTCCTAAAATACTGTCTGCTTTCTTAGATAATGTAATGATATGTGATATCAATATGTGATATGTGATATGCGATCTAAAATTCAGCTCATTGTCTATGTGCAATCCTAGATCTTTCTGACATTCTGTTTACTGGAGTATAACCGAGTGATTTTCACTAATCATATTGTATTTATAATGTGGATTTATATCACCAATATGCATGACTATACATTTTTCTGCATTGAATTGTATCTGCCATGGCCTAGACCACTTATCTAATGGTAACAAGTCCTCTTGTAACCGAATTCTGTCATCATTGTTTTTACACTCTGCAAATATTTATGTGTTATCTGCAAAAATTTTGATCATATTTGTTACTACCTCTGTCATATCATTGATATAAAAATGAATAAAAGTGGTACAAGAACACTGCCTTGAGGGATGCCAATGTTAACAGGTGCCTAGCTGGAAGTTATACCATTTAGGACAACCCTCTGTCTTCTCCCTACTAGAAATTCCTTCATCCAGGAAAAAATGCTTCCTTGAATACCATTGCTTTTTAGCTTCATAAGCAGCCTGTTGTCTAATACTGTATCAAAAGCTTTGGTAAAATCTTAGTACACAATATCAATAGGTATCCCATCATCTAGAAGCCTTTTCCACCCATCAATTGACTCCAGTAACTGTGTCATGCATGATATGCCTTCTACAAACCCATGCTGAGATTGTGATAAAAACTTTTTTAGATGCTCCAAAATATGTTTCTTAATGGTTTTTTCCAAAAGTTTACATGCAATAGATGTTAAACTGACTGGCCTATAGTTGTCGCAAACATTGCTATTCCCCTTTTTGAAAATGGAGATTGTGCGTGCATTTTTCCACTCTTTAGTTCCTACTCCTTCACTCAGAGATTGTCTATATAGCAATTTCAAGGGCCATGTTAGCTCTCTGCTGGCTTCTATAAGTACTTGTAGACTTCACCATCTGTTATGTCAACAGCTTCTAGAAAGGTATTGTTGTGCCAGTCTTCAAAGATTGGCGGATCAACAATGTCCTCATCAATAAATACACTAAAAAAGAACTTATTTAGTCTATCTGCTTTCTCATAATCATTACTGGTGATTTTTCCATTATCCAGTTTCAAATTTGGAACATCTGGCTTTATCTTTGATTTTGAGTTGACATACTTCTAGAATGCTTTTGGGCTGTTTTTAGACGTCTTTGCAGGCTGCTTCTCATATTCTCTTGTCGCTTTGCGTATTTCAGATTTTGCATGATTTCTGTTCCTAGTAAGTGCTGTATAGCCTTTGTCACTATTACTTTCGATGTATCTCTTATATGATTTTTAAGGAGTCGGACAAACCACTTGAACATGATGATTAAATTGAGCTTAGCTTGGAGACGAATGTACAGCTAAATGATAGTCTATATAGTGCTGTATGGATGGGTAGCTGCTTCATGAAGAAACATGAAAATAAAAGGTAGGAGGCATTAGTGTTTCTTCACGAAGTTAGAGGCATCAGCATTACTAATTAGATTGCGTTTATAGATCAATAGATAGTATTTATTTTGAAAAAAAGCTCGTGCTTGCATGAGGTAGGCTTACTTTTATGGATCTAATTTTGTTTTGTATCATTAAGTATCAAAACCACGAGATCCGACTCTAGTTCTATGAACACATAGAGCCAAATGTATGAGCTTAATGATTCAAGCATCATTTCAACCAAAGTAGATAAACTCAAGCTTGCACAGCTTTTTTAGTATGGGTGGTAAAAACGTTCCAAAACATGTGAATTTGGCCAAAATTTAGCTTCGAAAGCCATTTGTTTTGATGAATTCGCCTCCTTCTATTGGCTGAGACGGTAAGGAGAATTTGGTTGTGAGGAAATGTATCAACCAATCAAGATTTGAGCGCTATGCTTACCTAGTCAAACAACTCATATGAAAAGAGTGGCAACTGCAATGAGCTCTTTTGAATACCCATGCAATTCTTTGGACACAGATCATCCCAGATGGAGTGACAAAAACCCCATTGAAGTCTGCATTTCAAATGTGTATGCCGGGGGTTATTTTTTTGTCTTGTCCTTGCGGGTATCGCAGAAAACTTCATTCTCCATGTAGTGCTGTGCATTTATTGCGACAATAGGTTTTAGCATCAAATATTTTAGATTAATGTTCTTGAAGTATTCAACTGATTGCTGAGATTCAAGACGATGATCCCCCGTCCAGTTGCCATTTGGAGCCATCTGTAAATGAAAATTGTACTCATATATGTGATGGTACCATAAATAACTGCATATAATGCTGTACTGAAAAGCGCAGTCACCCCCAATTACCGATGAGCTGTGGAAGTCAAAGCTCTTATTAAATAATTCTAGAAACATTTTGCGGAAACGCCGTTCTGCAAACTTTTTCATTTCAACAACATGGTGCACTTTGAATGTGACAGAAAAGTACCTCATACACTGCAACGCTTCCTTCTCACTAAGAAAATATTCAGTTGCATCAGACCAGCCGTCAGTCGTACCTGGTCATATGACTGAGCGATAAATGCTAGAATAGTTGATTTTCTATTAGCAAATAGCCTAATTGACGTGATAACAGTTATAAACATGGCTTCCGTATCCACAAAGCCAACATACTCAGCACTACCGTATTTTTATAGGAGGAAGTCGCTTAAAAACATGCTCATTCTCTTATTGTGAGTATAAACAGATTGATCTCCAGGCTTTCTGCATGTAATTTTCTGGGTAAGGCCATGCTTGCGATAATCGGGCACTAGTGGCATGATCTCTTTGACTCTTGTCATCTAATAAAAGCGTCAAGTTCAGTCGATGCTCTGGCTAGAGTAGTTTTAAACTCAAAAGAAACCAGGTTGAGTAAATCTTAACATAGTGCTGGTAGCTATTTGTCCTTATCACTAGCTACAAGCTAGGAAACTCTCTCCATGGATCTTCTTTACTGCTTTCCATGATAAACTTTGGAAAATAGGCTTTCATTTCAACTTTCGAGCCAATGTTAGTTGAAAAACTACATACTGAAATATACAGATAAATGTTTAGCCCAACAATTACCAAACTTGATAATTTACCAAACTTGCTTGAAGACTTCTTAAAAATGAGAAAATCGAACAATTTTCACTGAGAAGGTTAATGAAAGGCAAAGAATATTTGGAGGTTCAATTTTTAAGCGCTTATGTTTGCTGATAATTATAGTTTCACTAAACTCACCATATGTATGAGGCTACCGAAATGCAATACTAATTTTAATATAGTGATTAATGAAATGATATGCCTCCTCGGATTCATTTCCAATAACATGTCATTAACCTGTTTGAGAATTACAGAAAAATTCAAGTCACTATTCAAAAAGAGATCAGCATAAATTTTACGTCGTGGTTATTTGTCCGGCACCGGATCCTTAACTTCATTCGCTATTTATCCGTACAACATGCCCGGAAGCGCAAACTTACTGTAAGGTCCGTCAAGGATATTTACTAGAATATCACACAAATAGTTTTCATTATAAGTACCCAAGAGGGACATTGTGGAAACATTATATTTTAGACCCAAATGCAAAGAAATAAGTGGCAATTCCAACAAGCAGCTTTATACTGCAGCTAGCACATTCCAACAAAAATAAATAAATATTTAATAGCAATATTCCTGGAGCAATACTTCGTATAGAAATGGGCCATTTAAAAAGTATACATGCTCAATGTTGATCGATTTTTGGGCCCCCTTCCCAGAGTGTACGTTCTCCTGATACATCACCCCCCTTCCCGGATATCTCACAACTTTCTTAGTGCATAAAGGTCAATGCATTGCCGAGAAATCTATAATTATTACAATTCTACATAAAAATCAAGGGGAACTTGCGTATTATCATCTTAGTCGCTCTTCAAGAATGTGTAAAGGCAATACATGATATCCAAATAATTTAAAAGTTCTGAAGGATACAAAAATGAAACTAATTGTACAGCTTTGCAAATAGAGATTTCCTTTTCATCTCACGGAACGCTTTGTTTGGTGCCTTTTTCACTTTAATGCATGTTGTACGGGCAAATAGTGAATGGAGCTACGGATATGGTGCAAGACGAATAACCACGGTGTAAATTTTAACATCCACAAAGAATTTTACAAATTTTGAAAATTCTGATGATGTTACCTTCTGTTCAACAAACGTACTTATGTCGTAAACAATGTAGTTACCGCAATTTGAGCAAAAATTCATAAGTTTCTCATACAGAAGGTTATCAAATTCAATATTGGCCCAGGGGGCACATAAGACGTAGTATTTAATCACGTGGGCCAGGTAGGTCGACAGGTTCCGAGAAGGCTAGGTAACAGGGACTTTGAAACAGAAATAGCTCTTGGCTTGTTTTCTATCTGGCAGTCTAGAAAATGGCTAAAAACTGGGGGCAAATCTTGTACACGCCAGCTAGTAAAAGTTAGAAAACTACCTATCATTTCAGTATATTTAAAATTCCTTTGATTGCCACACTAGAGGCTTTAGCGGGTTGCATCTGTTTGACAACCCTGTTACGCAGTTCTTTATTTTACATCAGAACAGCACTGCCAAACACGTTTCTGCTCCATCTCTTCATTCTCCACCTGGCTTAGTAAACATAGCTTTCAAGGTATAGTGTTTTTACCTTTTGACACCTTTGAAAACTTTTGGAAGCCTTTGGAAACCTTTGGAAACCTTTGAAAGCCTTTGGAAAATTTTGGAAACCTTTGGGCAATTGTTTGCAGGACGTGTATTAAGAAAATTTTCCAAACCATACTATGTAAAGATAAATCTGGACTACCCTCAGCTAGAGCACTTCTGGGGACTACGCCCTTGAAAAAATTCCAAATATCTTCAAAATATAGAAACATATCAAGACGAAGACGTAAAATAACTTCTGTGAAAAATGAAGCATGTGAATGAATGGAAGATTGGATAGAAGAAATAGAATGAAACGGGCCCAGTCCTAATGCTAATGAATAGAAAAGGTGCAGTTGCATGTGAGAAGTTGGAACGCAAAACGTTGTTTGTGGATAGAAGAAGAGGGATCTTGCCCCCAGGACAAGCTTCAATTGACTACAAACTAGAACGTCAGAAAATGTCCGTTTTTCAAATAAAATTGAAATTATTTCATTAGGGAGTGGTCATTAAGTTTCTGTCATGGGGACGGAGGATTTTGAGAGGGGTATGTAACAAAAATGCAATGTTATGTAGGGATTTCAAGCAAATTAGAATAAGTTGAGGGGGTATGAAACAAAATCATTTGTATTTCAAAGTTTTATATATAGTTCACCTAGTCATATAGATCAAACTGTCATTCATCATCAAATGCTTCTACTGTAGGATCAATACCTATAGCAAATTTTTCTCCAGTATGGAAGTTCAAAACAAATTTGAAACGAAGCAAAAGTACATTAACAGCACATAGCTAAGTGTATTAAGACGTTCGTTCAGTAAGGGATATGAAATACCTTCTAGATCATTTTTAGGGGCATCAATTAATTTTTTGAGCAGTAGGATGGGGCACCAAATATTACTTGAAAATTAAGAAATATCCTACTAAATGTTAATTGTCAAAATATGAAATAAGCATGCGCTAGGAACAAAACTTTTTAAACACACTATATATTAAATTGATTCCCTGCTTTGTGTATCAAGATACGCTATGGAGAGACAGCTGGCTTAAACCCTTTCAAAATTCATAATAGAGGTTTTTTATTAAACATCAGAAGGTACTAGAGTCTTCCGGGGAAGGGCAAAATAAAACTCAAAAACTTCAAGTGCACTTTTTAAGCAACACAAAATACCTTTTCATCATAAATTTTAGGCAAATTTTCACTAAATTTCAACATTAAACTTTCGTTTTGCTTGATATATATGTGATACAAAGTCTTTGAAATTAATATATTGTAGTAATATCAATCGCGTGCAATTGTTCATAAATACCTTTGAGCTTAAGCTTGGTTCTCATGTGTCCTAAGAATCGTAGAGATGATGGACCCTTTCGATCCTCGACTTTTATGATACACGAGAACGTGCAAACAGGGTCTACACTAAGATGGTATGGGGGTGCGGATTCCAAATCATGAATTTACTCGGCAGATACGAGGATATGAGATTATCACCTGTCTACTTGTCAGGCAAAGTGTAGACGATTTAGATCAGATATAGCCGAAGGTATAGCGCACATGTGTCTTTGCTTGCTCTGTGTGGCCCGCATCGAGGCCACAGTTACTAGAGAAGGACACTGTATTTAAGAAATAATTTGGTGTAGCGTCGTGGTTCTAGCGACCGTTTCCATCAATAGGCGACCATGATTTCGTAAACAAATGGCTCTCGTAGCAAATTTTAGGCCATTTTCATGTATTTTGGAGCATTTTTGCTACCCATACTAAAACAGCTCTGCATTCTAGGCTATATCTATGTTGGTGGAGATTTTGCTTCAGTCATCAAGCATACATTTTGGATTCTACGTTTTCATGAAACCAGCATCGGATCTCATGGTTGTGATATGTCTCGTGCAAAACTAAACTACCTGTACAAAAGTGTGCTCGAAATTTCATTGCAAACAAGATTATTTCTTTGCCTATAAGAGCTGCCGAGTTAGTTGAGATGAAACGTTTAACTGTATGATGAGGTACTATTGCTTATTGGTCGAAGGGTCACCAGAATTAGTTCTGTTAACCAACCAAGATTTGAGTGCCATGCTTTCTGATGTACTAATTTTCATTTTCGGGGCACATTCACGCTAGCAGTTCTCTTCCATGACGATAACAGAAAAGCATGCTACAACTAGAGCTGTTAGCCAGGAGGCTGGATGCAAAGCTTTTTTGGATATCAGAACGTTTTGTTGGCGTTAACTAGCTCTTAACTATAGTATATTGCTGGTGTAATTAAATTGCTAATCTTTTTAAACTTCTCATTAAACACACACGCACACACACACACAAACACACAAACAAATATATATATATGTGTGTGTGTGTGTGTGTGTGTGTGTGTGTGTGTGTG
>WIPJ01020379.1:284971-327771 GCA_018155075.1 Cassiopea andromeda | reverse complement strand
TATATATATATATTTATATATGTATATATATATATATGTGTGTAACCTATTACAGCACCTATGGGGGCAGCAACCTATTGCAACATTTTAACTGAAACAGCATACTCAGGACACACTGTTTTCTACTCGCATGGAATGTTAGAATTATTAAAGCCAGGTGTTTTCACGCTTCATGACACTTTGACCAAGGGGGGGATCTAAAGAAGGGGCCTGGGGCTATACCACCCAAGCGGCAATGTTTCCTATAGCAAAATGTATTGCTAAGAAACTTTCTACATGGAAAAGACAATAGGATTAATGAGATCCCCCCCTCCAAAGTGGAACTCTGGATCTGCCTTTCTTTTGACCTTCCTATCATGATCATATATACAGGTTTATGTACCATGCTGTCCTTACCAATCATTTTGTTTGCTAAACTATTTAGTTAAAATTTGAAGTCTTGAAGTTGCAGTACCTCTAAATAGTGTTTAAGGTCAAGTACTGTACTCTCTGACACGTTTTCTGTTCCTTCTTAAACAAAATATCACTATAGGAAGCTACGAGATATGTGGGTGTGGCTTATTATCGGTTGCTACTCATAGTCCTTTCTGATCGTCATTTAATGTGACCAGTATTAAAGGGAAACTTCTAAAATAGGTGGCCTATGATCGAAATAGTGTGATACGTACTGTAAGCCAGCAAGGCACTGTGGCCGCATAAATCACTGTAATTTTCCTTATTAACTAAAATAGCCTCACGTGGTAGTCAGTTTCACATTTGATGCTGTTTCATCGTATATATTATTCATTACACACTATGCTTTCCTGGATTTGGAACGAAAAATTCTAATACCTTGAAAGTAGCTGCCATCTCGCTTGATTTGCAGTTTCTAGGTATTCGGTTCTATACCGGATCAAGACCAAAAAGTGCCATAATTGACTAGAGTTGCATTTACTGTGCGCCGTAAACGTTTAATAGTGCATAAGAACTGTATATAGTATTGTAAAACATCCAGGTTGATAGGTATGCATTTAAAATTTCTCCAAAAGAATGACGCACTGCGACATTTTGGTGCCGTTGCAGACAACTGGATAGTCTACGGCCTCTTTTATCATATATACTAGAGCCCAGTTGATAATCGAAAGTGCTAGATTATAGGACAACCGGTCCTGTGATTGGCTGAATATCAATAATCTTATTTCATTTGATCGATTAGTCATGACCAATAAGATTGTGAATAATTTGAACATTGAAAGTCTATGGAATAAATTTTAGCTAAGATCATAGCTCTCAGTATGTGCAAAAAGGAATTGCCATGATCTTCAAATCTCAAGGTCAAGTACTGAACATGCAAAAAATAGCATTAAATCCGCGCTACGGCACTAGATATTCAGCTGTAATCTGATGTAATCATGAGCAGATGTGACAGATATGACATATTAAGGGAGGATTAAAAGATGTTGTTTTATCCCTTGATATGCAAAAGTTGCTCTAGGTATGCAATTCTACCCATTTTCATATCATATTACAGCTGAATATCTAGTGTGTAGCACGGCCTTTAAATATTCGGCTCTTAATTATGTATTGAAACACCTGTTTTTATACGAGAGGTTTCAACCCTCAAGCGCTTTATAAAGAAATTAAAAGCACATTTATTGGCTGATCAAAACGACAACTCAAACAAATCCCCCTGGAAAAACAGCAATATTAGTAAATTAATTGCCCTGTTACCTACCTTTACTTTCTGCTTTCGGTCGTTAGGAATTTATGTAGATATCCTTAATGGTTAGTTTCTGAAAGTTTATTTTCATGTATAAAGAGTTTTTTTCATATCATATGATATCGTATCACACCATATCATATCACATCATATCATATCAATCGTATCAAATCATATTACATCATATCATATCAATCGTATCAAATCATATCACATCATATCATATCATATCACATCATATCATATGATATCATATCATATCACATCATATCATATCACATCATATCATATCATACAAGGGGGCAGCTACTCTGGTAGTTTTCATGGTTGCCCCTCCAGTCACAGTATTTTACAGTGTTATGATCCCCTAGTGAATGGTCTTTTCTTTCTCTTTGATGTCATTTTTGTCGGTTATAGTCTCTTACTTGCACATCGATGACTTCATCTGCTAATTGTGGCTAGAAGGCAGCATCTCTATATTCAAAAATGATTTCGTCTAAGGTCTATAGGGGCGCTCACACTATGAGCGAAATAGCGAAGCGAGTAGACACCTGAAAAGTAATGTGTTCGCTCCAGTTTGCTTTGCTCTGACATCATGTTTCTATTATTTGCTTGGCTATTCGCTCATAGAGTGAATCCGGCCTCAAGGATGCTATTCCAAAACATTTCCAAGGCCTAAGCTTCCTGGCAAGCATTATTTTTTACTCTTATACGTCAAAAATGATTCTTTTGAACATATGGAACGCGTTGGGAAATTCGTTGGGAGCCCAGTACAATGCCCACCATGTGGAACATGCTTGCCCCAACACTTAATCACTCTTATGATTATGGATCTATTTTAAAGATATATTTTGGTGAAAGGCAAGTGGGGATCCCTTACAAAGTTGTGTAATGGATTAGTTTTCACCTCAAAAAAGTTTGATAGACTTTCGAAAAAAATTAAACCTTCCTACCCTTTCATTTATACAATGAAGTATTGCTCAAGGGCATTTTTTGAAAAATTGATGTTTTTCAAACATGGTCATATAGCATACCAATATGTTGCAAATTTGACACATATTAACATTCCCATCACGAAAACTGGTAAAGACAGTAATAAAAATAATTTCGGAATTTTCTATCACATTTTGAAATAAAGCAAAGCAAAATAATGCAGAAAATGTCTCCATCACTCATGGTGAAACCAGGGCGGAAGGATGTTGCAGTTAAATGAGAGTCTTGCGTCTTCAAAATGAAATGACTTTGTCAAGCAGCTTGTAAAGAAATTTTGATATTTTTAAATAAATAGGAAGGAAATTAATGGAAGATCAATTATTGAATTGGTTGGGACCAAACGTGATGGTTTTTTATAAATTTCTTGTCCTGGTAAATGTTTTAATTATGTGGTTTCTGATGAAATATGTAGCTGAAGTTCATAAATAATTTCATGAGTCTTCATGTGGGTCGATAGTTTGTGGTGGGCAAATTCTAGATGGACATCATGAGCTGCATTGTTGCACAGACGTCCGATCTTCGGTCATTCTTTGAAGCCCTGTGTGACAGTGGGAAATGGCGTGAAAATTTTCATGGTTGAGGCATTGAGCCTGGAGCCTGCTTTAACTTTGTACCGTTTCCTCTGTTGTGCGTGTACATTATGGATTATACAACCAACAATTATGATTTTATAGCTTTGGTCACATGAAGTCAATAACAGTTTTCACTACAAAGTAAAATTGATGAGGAAACTGGGGCCAACAAAAAGAAGAAATGGTGTCTTCCCGAAAAGCTGAATTTTTGAAACATGTGTAACATTCAGAGAGAAAATCAGATGTGTGGACTGAAATCAATGATCAATGCAACAATTGCATACTATTAATCCCTCTGCACAGGTACCGAATGGAAAGCTGCCATTGCTTCAACATGTTATAGATTTTGGATTATATAATCTTAAAGACAACTTTTGAAGGGCAAAATTTATAAAAATATAATTCTGGGCTTTATGAACAACAGGATTTTTGTAATGTGTACACACAAATGCATAAAATAATAAAGAGGAAAAGTAAGGAGTACCTTGACGCATTTACAAAATTGTCTAAAGACTAAGAGGAAAGGAATATACCTACAGAGATATAATCAGGTTCTTTCAGGTAGCTGCAAACTCGTGAAATAAAAGGAGATGAAGCATGCATCAGAAAAAATTTTGGAGTTCGATGTGACAACGATTTTTATGAAAAGCAGTCTGTTCCTCCTCAAGTTGGTTATTGTACAACATTTGCTGAAAGGAAGGCCATCTCACAAAGACGCAGAGAGATTGACAAGGAAAGAACAGACAGGGCAATGCAAAAAGCACAGTTACTATTTACAAGTTCTACATAATTATCCTTGATGTTCATCGTCACTCTTGTCTTTGTTCTCCTTATTTCTGGAGAATATGTTTTGCTTTGCTGTATTGGTCTGCATTAACAATGGGATGCTGCCAGCAATTGTTTTTGTGTATATCACAAAATTGCCCATGTTTTCAATTTTGGATACTAACTTTCATCTTTCCTGCCATTTCACTACACAACAATTATGCAATTGATCCACACATTTGCTGAATTGTGACAAATTTTTAAAACATTATTTCATAATACTGTTTTTAACAAGAACATTTTTTGGGTCACACTTTTGTGCCACTGTTATTAACAAAATTATCCATTCTTTCATACGTGACTGCCTTTTCAGGAGTACAAAGAGAACCAGTTAGAATTCTTGGCAGGTAATGCAGCATTATCTTTCTCTGGTGATAGCAGTGTTGAGGAGATAATTGGCGATAAGTATGAAGGAGAAATACCATCCAGTTATGCATACAATAGTTCAATGTTTGAATATTAAGATGATATGACCTTTAATACATATACATATATCTAATACATAGGCATATACGTACCGGTCTGCGCAGCATGACAAAAGAATATTATATTTTAGCTGAGCGCTTAAAATCAAAGTTACACATTTCAGAGGAGTTGGTACAAGGTTCATAGGTACTGCAAATATGCTTTTGGTCGTGGTGAGCCTGGTGAATGGAAACCATATAACAGAGATATTCTAAGTGATACTAGCACATTACCAGCACCATCAAATCTAAACTTCACAGAGCCCTACCTGGAAGCAATGCTACTCGCGGGCATAGTCATTGAAAGAGCATCTGTTGATACAGAAAAAGCAGTAATCACATATTCAAACGATGATTCTGAACAGAACGGAGTGGGTAATTTCATGGTGCAATCATTTTCAAACAATGGTAAACAAAGGATACTGCCCACATTGCAAGTATATACAGAGACAAAAGTGACTTTAGCTGAGATGGTAATATTGACTCTGGAAATTCTTTCAGCTGCAAGCGTAGGCAAATATTCAGAAGAAAAACTTAGAGAAAATGTATTTCATTGTGACAGAAAGTCGTAATTTAGGTGTTATAGAGGATGTTTGCAAGTCATTGAGCACTGAGACTGTACCATATTCACTTGTATATAGTATTCATTGCACTATGATGCTTCAGCGAAAAATAAAGGATGTCTTTCAAGAAATACATGATTCTATAGACACAAATGCAATAAAATAGTGTATTTGAGTAGAAATTGGCTTTCCAAACAAAGTATCTGTATTTAATGCAATCCATTGTCTAATAGCTCTTATAAGCAAGTATTACTCTTCTAAGTTTTGGAATCGCCAGCTCCACGTTGAAGCAGTTATTTATCCAAAGCAGAATCAAAGTACATTGTTGACAGACCATCACTTCAATCGAATGTTTGATTATTGCCTGAGTGTTTTATACCATTTCAATGGTATCAAATCATATCTCAATGAATTCAGCGGCAACATCAATGGTATTGCAATTCTAGACTTTACTTTTCTGAACATGGAACGTCTTCAACAAATATTCTGCCCAGTGGCACTTATACTTGTCCATTTTACACGGTCATGTCTCTTCTATTAAATGCAGAAACAAAACACGACACTCTGCACAGTCTTTCCACAATTTATCCCTTGATCCAAAGGAATGCTACATTGAGCATCTGTTACAGATAAAAGAGCCTGTTGCGAAATTTCTTCCTGCAGATAAATTCCATTTATCTCTTCCAAAGAGATGCCTCTTAAATACACTCTCCGTTTACACTGCACTAAATGAAAAAGAAATAAACAACTGTCGGCTATCTTCTTGGCACGAATAGCTGATAGATTTTCTGTCCAACGTGGAGCTATGGTCGGTTATGAATCCAGACCAAATGAATCAACTGGAATATCCTTAAAATTGCTGAAGTGGAAGATGTAAAGCGAAAAAAACTAAATAAAGTTGCCAACCACAATTTGAATGAGGAGCGGAATGTGGGATTCATTGGTCATGAACTGCAAATACAAGGCAAGCAGAGTATAGAACCTACATAAGAAAAAGATGCAGAACAGGCGTTCTTATATTCTAATGAAATACGATTCGAACCAAATGAGAACTTTGTTAAACCAGCTGAAGTTCAAATTGGCTGAACGTGTCAAGGAACATCAGAAAAATGGGTTCAGGTAAAAGGAATCAACAAATTTAAGACATGATGCTCAAAAATACAGTATTCTTAAACCGCTGAGCAGTTTTACACTTCCTGGTCCATTCACCTATCCATAAAATGTACAAATGCTTCTCACAAGTAATGCGTCCAATGAAGAGAGAAATGAACGACTTTTCTTGGAAGTTAAATGTGCAAGACCTACAGGCGTTTCCGTTAAACCTACATCTGCTGTAGTCAAACTCATTCGCAAACACAAACAATTAGAAATGCAGGAATACGCTGACAACGTGACCTCGTACCTTGACAGTGCCAGAAGTTGCAAGACAATATCCCTTCCTGATCTTGACAATGTTTTACATGCGTTAAGCGACAAAGCATCCCTTAATGTCCGTTGCAGACCATCAATTGTGGATAATACTGGCTATCAGATAGGGGAGCATGTTGCAGCATTTTGGATTGACAATTTAGCAGAATGGTTTTTAGGGATTATTAAAGGTATACATGAGGAAAAAAATTATGCATCATATTTGACTAATAGTGATGCTTATGGATTTGAAGGGATGTGTCCAGAAGAAGCAGAGCAATTGAGATATATTCAGATCAGACATTATCTCGAAATAATGAAGTACAGTACAAATGTTCTGCTCGCACTCGTTGTCAAATACAGTCTCATAGCCTGATAAGTAAGCTCAATGAAAAAGTGAAGGAAATGGTGAACTTTTGAAACAAATCAAAGGAAACTCATGTTTGTTAATTTCATGTACACATTTGTCTGAAAGGCTCTGGAAAAGTTCATTTTGATGTAAATTTCTATTTCTCTGTTTCATTGAGATCAAAACCAAATGGCAACATGCTAATATTTGTTAATATTTGTCTTTTGGGCCAATTTTGCTCCCATTTTGAGCCCTCCAACATAAAAATGAAGGTAGCAATAACAAATATCAGCTCCTGAAATATCTTATGCAGTTTTTCACGAATGTTAAACCAATACACAAATAATTACGGGGTCCCGACTAGAAACTGAATCTAAAATAGATCCCTATAATGATTCAGTGACTTTTTCACTGCTTGCCTTACTTGAATTGTTTGTGGATGACACATGTCTAGTCTTCATTAACAAGGTTCCAAATTTCAGTTCCTTTCTCCTAGCACTGCTGATTCGATAGCTGATCCTCATTATCATTTACAAAGTTTGAGATTTTGAAAACTCATATTTGAAGCTGGATGCATAGTGCTCGAGAGCACGTGAAGTACAACGAGAATGATATAAAGCCTGGTTTCCATATAATTGTAAGGAGTTGGAGTTACATATAATCTTAAACTGTCTTAAGGAGTTTTAAGCTGTCGTAGAAGTTAAACATGTTCAACTTTTTCGAATGATCGTAAGACGATCGCATACAGTCTAACACTGTCTCAGGCATTCACTGATTTGTTTTTCAATTTAATCGTAAGGAGTGTTAAGAGAGTCGGAAACTGTCTGAGATTGTCTGCGACTTTAAAACTCCTTAAGATTGTATGACACCAAGTATAAAAGTACCTGCTGCTGAACGAAGACAGTTATGTAAGTGACAAAACTTTAACTTCTTTTGAATCCCATTGCAAAAATTTTGGTTTGCACATTCCAGTACTGTGATAAATGAAGATGCCAAGGACGGAAAGGAATGAGAAAAGGAGAAATGACGAAGTAGCGAGAATTGCAAGCAACTGCAGCAAACAGCATCCTTTTTAACATACTAACACCCCAATAGGTAGGTACACGAACACCCATTTCCTCTAAAGCCAGCACCCAACCTCCTCTTTTTAGCAAGGATTGTCAACAGTCATATATTTGTAGTTTCACAAATATTCAAGGAAGACCACAATGAGACAGTTCCTTGCAAAGTACAAAAAGCGACTGATCTGCATCAAAATTCTAACGAACAGAAAATTGATAATTCTACAAGTAGTGTCTCAAATAATTGTTACTATGGAATTAATCTGAGTTCGGCAGGCATTATTGCATAATTCTCTACCTTGCAGAAATTTGAAGCCATAAAAAATGGGAGAAAGCGTATCTATGCACGCTGCAAATCATGCTGACACGAGAGAGCTTTCTACGATTGGGTCAGTTGCTGTTGGAGTCAGAGCAGATGAGGAGAAATGTCTCAAATTGATTGTAGAACACATACAATCTTCAATGCATAAATTAATTAAAATGCCTGCAACAACTGGAATCTGTCTGGGAAGACAAAAATATCAAGTATCTGTGATTGAGATGCTGAGCGAAAAAGAAACCAGGTTGGTATTCTTTTTGCAAAGTTTGCTTACGGTATCTTCTAGAAACAATTTCTGCTCATTCTTGGCCAGCTCACTCACTGGCACAAATTGCTGCAGAAGTGGCTTAAAAGGCAAAGGTAGTGTATTATTAATAAAATACTATACGTAGAACTGGTTTATCAACATACCTTTGGTTTAATTTCAATATTGCCAACAAAATGGTGCTTCCCACGATCTAAAAAGATTTTAGGAGTATGGTAAGAGAAAGTCTCTCTGGAACTTTGGTTTCCGGCCCAACCAGCATTATTTTTCGGAGCCCTAAACGGCAAGCCAGTCCGTCTCTGCTTGTAATGTCGATAACTTTTGATCTACATAAAGTCGCAAAATTGCTCCTTCTAAAAATGTGAATTGAAGCCTTCTGAACATGTTCGCAAATTATATCTCAATTATTCGAAACAATGTTTTATCAGTTTTTTCGCAAAGAGAGTACACTTTTTACTCCCATAAACACACTTCTCGAACGAATTCTCGCAGCATAATTGGCTAATTACGAAGAGGATTCCTTGGATGATGACTCCTTTGCTAGCCAATCAAGATTTGACGCCTATGCTAGTGCTGTCACAAGCACTGCAGTGACTTCTCTACAGCTGAAATACAAGATAACCATTCCTACAGGCAAAGAGCAGTCATTGTCTGATGTGCTTTCATCCTTCTGCCTCAGTCTTTGAAGTTTTCCTCTCACAGTCTTGACAACTGTAAACTTGAATTGACACCCAGCCTTAGGCGATTAGTAAATTCTAAGGGACACTTGGGGGGTCAGGCCTCCCTTGCTAATATTGCTGTTTTGTTTAACGTGCCTTACCATATCTGATCTTGAGGAATAAGGGTGTTGTTTCAAGAAGGCCAAACCCATTTTTTGAAGTTGCAGCAAGAGCCCCTTTATTAGAAACCACCACTTCCATAGATGAACTTGTCCTGGTGCGCATCTTTTTCAGTCATTTGCACATACACCTTTTACTAGTTTCTAAGTTTTAATGATTGGTTTTGCAATGCTGTAGAAATTGTTTGATAGCTATGTGGAGCTCTGTTCATAGAATTAGTTCTTACAAGAAATTAAAAAGTTCATGCATCTACTTTTACAAGAACTCAAAGAGTGGACCAGTAGGAATTTCTCCAGTACTTCAACATTGTATCAAAATGTTGTTAAACAGCAATTTGGTTTTCAAAGGGCATATTTGGTCTGCAGTAATCTTTCACTTACAAGAAATTTATCAATTTTGTGGGGGGGCTAGGGTCCCTCAAGCTATAGGTAAGGGCTATGCTTTGTGCAGTCGCCCCTCCTAAGCCTCTGCCACTCTGCAAAAAAGCTATAGGGTATGCTGCATCCGAGGACTAGTTACTTTGTGAACTTTCATTAGCAAGTACTCTATGTCCCTTATATACAGCAGAAGTAAGACGTAACCGGAAACCAGGCAAACTATGGATGTAAAAGTATGTATTTCTACTATGTCCAAGATCCATAATCCTATATCCCTAAAATAACTCCAATCTCTGGGTAGGATCTTGAAAGTGGAAAAAGGTTATCATTCCAAAGTTTGAAATGCCAAACAAAAATCATTTCAGCTCAAGGCCACCTTCTAAGTAGGCATTATGACATTCAATACGGATAAAGAAATGATTCTAAGTTGATGAGTTCCAAGGGAAGGGTTAATTGATAATGTTTGATACCAGTGTCCTTGTTAACACTACTTGGGACAAGAGCCCCTGGATTGGCTTTATTGACTTTCAGCATTTCTGAAGATGTGCTTGCTTTCCAGCTGCAATTAGATGAGTTTTGTTAGTTAAAACTTTCATCAGATAAAGCATCATATTTAAGGGAGAGCAAAAAATTGTTTAGCCTTCAAAAACTATATAATATTGACATCATCCACTAAGATAAGTCATTGAATTGATTACCTTGAATGGAATAAACAGTCATTTATGAATGCAACCTCAAGTTCCCCTCCCCTAAAAAGATCATAGTACTATGTCTATATTTAAATTAATTTCGTATGTGCTTTGCAGTGGACCAATTAATGCTCAACTAATTCCAATAACAGTGTGTTCTCAATTGAAGACAATTCTACTTTGAAGCCAATGAGATCAGCTAAAAGAAGGTCTCTCTCCATTCATTCTTCTCATTCTATTGATATATTTTCTTCCTTAAACGTTTAATTTTATTTATATAAATTCTTTTCAAACAAGCACTTTTCAAAATTCAGTAGAATTGATGTATTATTATATTTGCTGAAAACCTCAATCTCATATTTTATACTAAGACATTTTGTCATAGGAGATACGGTACTTCATATCCTCAATGACTGGCACTTTTTCCTCCCTAGCACCACTTTGAAACCAATGGGCACTAACGCCCAAATGACCCTCCCACTGCTCTTTTCCAGCTCTGTCCCTGATGTGTTACAGGAATAAATTTAACATTAGTGAGTTTCCGATTCACTACGTAGCTCGGTACGGCTACGTTTGGAGGCCTGGACTCCAGCGCGGCTTGTCCATGCCTGGGAATCCTCCCACCGTACAACGCCATTTCACTACGCCGAGAGGCAATGATCGACGTACTGTTGACTACGTTGGGAATAGAAAGGTAAGGATCAATTTCCTTAATAAGTTCTACGTTAATTTGACATCGATTTTATTAAATGTTATTTTACTTGCTGCTCTATGATTTTTTTGTTCTATTTGCTCTCGAGTTGGTTTAGTTTTAGATTGACTAAACAAGCGCCTAGGATGGAGGCCAAGCAGAGAAGCACACCATGTAATCAAACTCTTAGCACTGTAAATCCAATGTTCGTATCAAAAGACTGAAATATTGTGGATACTACATTTTAATTCAATCTAATTTGAAATCCAAGAGAACTGGCAACATCTCTTCTGAAATCTAAGCAAGAGTCTTCAAAATGAATTTTGCACAAAAATGTTTTATAACTAGACGAGCTCTGATTAGGCCCATGCCGGCGAACGAATTGTAGGCAGTGTAAACCGTCATGGATCCTTTTTCCTTTTGGGAAGGCGGTTTATGGATATTCCAACTGCGTGCCTGCCGTTTCCACAACTTACACCACCAAATCCACCCGCTACGCAACGTTTTCCAAGGTGAAGCGAGTAAGCTGCTCCACTGGCCGCCACTAGGAAACTACTACAACAACTAACGATTACGTCACGAACGGAGTATATTGAGCATGAAAAAGTCCCGCGAAAAGTAGTGATTTTTCCAACTCTGGAAAGCCAGAGAAGAAAAAACTATTACAGATATAACAATTTTCTTTTCTTCATTCCTTTCGAAATAGAATCATGTTTTGAATTATGGCAAATACAAAAAATACTGTTTTTAGATGCATAAGCACTTTAATGCAGATGAGAATACTAGACAATTTAGATATAGCTGGGTGACCCACATTCTCCCGTTAACGTAATGAATGAAAAAATTAGTTTGCTTTGTATTAGTAAAAGCATTTGTCATCCTTGTCAAATTTTACATTCTTCAGCAGTTTCCGTAATTTTTTGAAAACAAATCATGTTTCTTCACAGTTCCAGATGAAGTTCAAATTACGACAATAAAGGTGCATAGCTGCTCCTGAGCTAGTTCTTGCTCCTCTGTCATCAGTTCTGAAAGCATAACAAGAATCAACTATGGCTACCTGCTAAAAGAATTGATACCATAGTCTAAATAGTACCTGTGAATGAAATGGAGCGTACAGTTACGAGAAACCAGCAAAATCAGAGTGATCCATTATTCCCCGGTAGTCCGTATTACCCAGGCCTAACCTTGAGGATCAAAACCAGTGATGCTGTGGGGGAGGTGCTCCGTGGCGCTTGGCCTTCCTTGCCAACGTCATGAGAGAATTTTAATGGGGCTTAGCCCTCCTCTATGCAATCAGTTGCTAGGTTGATAAACCTCGGAGGTAAGCATTTACTAGCATAGGGAAGAGGAGAAGGGATACGTGCGTATCTAAAGAGGAACAAGGCTCCAGATTGAGTACATAGAATAAACTATCAAATTTTTCCTCTATAAAAACAGAAGACTATACTATACTATACTATACTATACTATACTATACTATACTATACTATACTATACTATACTATACTATACTATACTATGCTATACTATACTATACTATACTATACTATACTATACTATACTATACTATGCTATACTGTACTATACTATACTATACTATATTATACTATACTATACTATACTAAATATATAATATATAAATAATATATATATTTAATATATATATATAAATAATATATATAAATAATGTATAATATAATATATAAATTACTATACTAAACTTACTTAGAGCTGACTTGATAGTGCTGATTGAAAAGTTTATTCAATTGTCACTTCGTGTACTAACATTTTTTACCTTACTGTGTCCACATGAATAGCAGTGACATCCATACTGATATATAAGCAAATTCATATCACTCTTAGTTGCTTTAAAGGCCTTAATCACAAAAAATTTTTAAAACATCTCTATTTCTCATTTTTTGATTTCACTTTCTAGTTAATTGTACTTAAACATCTCCTTCATAGGATGTGAATTCCTTCTAAATTTTACAATAAAGATTTCACTCTAGAGAGTTGTTTGTCATGTTGACCCACTAATATAGTGTGGCATCGATTTGTTTTTCATAAAACATGCAAGAGTGATGTGTAGTAAATATTTTATATTGCTAAAATAACTACTTAGTTTACAGTCTATTAAGAGTTGCTTCAAATGAAATTTTGTTTTATTCACACGCAATGCATTCAATTTTAGCTCTGGCCCTTAATCAATAAAAAATACAAGCTTTAGCATATCTCCTCACCTGTAATTGATCTGTGATTTATGATGCTGATAAGCATCGTCTTACGTCAATACGTTCAAATTTGAACAATATTCCAAACAAAGCAAAAGATTTTCCTGTTTCCATTTAAAGCTCATATGTTTTCGCTCATTCTTTTGAGCAGAATTAAAATTGAGTTTCAAGCTGGCAGTTCTAAGTTTTTCCAAAGCTTTGAGGCTGACGCGTCCTTGCTTTGCTCTCAAATTATTGGGTTATGGGTAGTTTAGATGTTAATCCCCTTGCAAGCGATCTATCTTTTAGTTTAACATTTCATCTGATATCGTGCCAGGCGTAATGTTGGATCGTTTGCAAACCTTGCCATTGTATTAACAATATTTTTTAGAAATATTTGAAAAATTGACATTTCATGACATATTTCAACATTTGATCGCTAGTTGTCTTCTTAGTGACAATCAATCCGGGTTTCAACCAGGTGATTCAACAACAAATCAGCTGTTAGCTATTACCCATAAAATCTATTCTGGCTTCCCATGTGGGGATACAAGAGCTGTATTCTCAGATTTTTCCAAGACCTTTGATAGAATGTGCCATACAGGACTTCTCTAAGAACGGAAAAACAATGGCATTTCGGATGATCTCCAACGCTAAATAGTAGTTTCCTGTCAAAAGGATGACAGTGCGTGATTTTAAACGGACAATCTTCTGAATAGTATGTGGACTCTGCAGGGGTTCCCCAGGAGTCAGTCATAGGCCTTTATTTTTCCTGATTTACAATATTGATTTAACGAATAATATGCAGTGCGATGTCAAATTATTTGTTGATCACACCTAACTATTTAAACTGTTTGAAAATGAAATTGTATCTCCTTAACAAATGAATAGAGACCTTGATAAAGTATTGTTGTGGTTATGGCGATGGAAAATGCACTTCAATACTGAGAAAACTGAAGAAATACTTCTTTTCAGTAAAAAGGCTACCGCTCATGCATCCCCTCCTTAAGATTCAGCAATGATGAAATAATAAGAAAAGCGAAATATAAGCATTTTGGACAATATCTTGATTCAACTCTTATTTTTAAGTGTCATGTGAATGAAGCTATTATGAAAGCAAAGCAAGGACTTGGTTTGATACGACACTTATCACAATATGTATCTCGAGATGTGCTTGATCAAATGTACAAGTTTGTGCTTGATCAAATGTACAAGTTGTATGTGCGCCCTCATCTGGACTACGGTGACTTAATTTCCTTTAAGTGTGATACTGATTTCTCATCAGTCCTAGGCAGGACATCTATAACAAGTACAGTATACTGCTTCTTTGGCTGTGACAGGCCCATGACGGGGTACAAGTAAGCAACGGCTTTATGATGAAATAGGTTGGGAATCTTTATACGGGAAGCGTTGGTATAGAAGATAATGTCACTTTTTCAAGCTTGATCGGACACACTCCCCGGTGTATTTTATTTCTCTCGTCTCTCTAGATCGGCAAACATCCGATAGTCTGCGCTACCCTCGTGTCTACACACAGCCAAGAGCTAGAACTGATCGTTTTTCCAATTCCTATTTCTTTAATACAAATCATGAATTGAACAAATTGCCACCTGAGATTCAAGCTTCTAAATCCCGTTCACTCATAAATCCATCAAACATGACATATTATGCACATGTCTCTGAAGAACTTACCTTTCATGCTAACAACGACTGCCAAGAGCATGAAGATAAAATTTGTGGAGACAGCCAACAGGTTCCTACCTTCCTCTCGGCGTTTGATAAAGAAGATAGTGAAAAAAGTGCTTTTAGAATGCTTTTTTGTGTTCTCGGTGAAGTTTCTGGTGATAGTTGTGCCTTAAAGCAGATCTGAATACTAGACAATTTGGATATAGCTGGGTGACCCACATTCTCCCGTTAACTTAATGAACGAAAAAATTAGTTTGCTTTGTTTTATTAAAAGCATTTGTCATCCTTATCATTTCTTTCATTCTTCTGCAGTTTCCGCAATTTGTTGAAGACAAATCATGTTTCATCACAGTTCCAGATGAAGTTCAAACTATGACACAAAGGTGCATAGCCGCTCCTGAGCTAGTTCTTCCTCCATTACTATCAGTTCTGAAAACATAACAGCAATAATCAATGACTAACTGCTAAAAGAATTGATAACATGGTCTAGAGTAGTATCTTTGAATGAAATGTGTTAATGATGTCTAGTATGAGTTTATGTTGCTAAAATAACGACTTAGTTTACAGCCATTCTGAGTTGCTTTAAACGAAATTTTGCTTTATTCATACGCAATGCATTCAACTTTAGCTCTGGCTCTCCATCAGAAAGCATACAAGCTTTAGCATATCCCCTTACCTGTAATTTATCTTTGATTTATGATACTGATAAGTACCGTCCTCCATCAATACGTTCAGATTCGAACAATATTCCATACAAAGCCAAAAATTTTCCTGTTTTCATTTAAGGCTCATATATTACGCTCATTCTTATGAGTAACAACAGAATATTGAGTAACAGGCTGGCAGTTCATTGGTTTTCCAAAATTTTAAGGCCAACAACAGATGCCAGAAAGTGAACTGGATAGGCAAAAGAGATTTGGGAACAATAGCCTCCTTTGGTTTCTAGATTTCGAAGCAGTTTCATTGAAAAATTCTTACCTCTGGTAGAGTGTTCATCTCCGATCTGAGAGGAAATGAAAGCCTTTCAGTGCAGCGTATTGTATTTCATTGCAAAAGTGCCCCATCTTTTACATCGAGCTTTCGCTAGCTAGCCTATTTAAGCTAATTTTTCTCTGGATGTCCAAACAGAAAAATACCAGGACAAAAAACTTTTTTCCCATTGTCCTACTTCATCAAAACAATAGTAGCAAGTCCGGTAAGGAACAAATTTTCCACATAAACACGATAACAACTAACACGATTTGTTCTTCTTTTCATTCTACATACAGAAAGTCATCAGACCTTTCTTGCATGCCGTATACCAAAAGGAAATTTTGAGATTCATTTCCTAGCATGAAATCAAACAGTGTATCAGGGGTATCACTCGCTGTCTCATCAGATTTTTGAGAGTTTTTTCTTGCCATTTGTAGCATTTTCTTGATCTTTGGCAATATTTTCCTTTTCATGACTTTTTATCATTTCTGTCTTTTACTTTTATCATTGACTTATTCTGATTCCTGTGATTTCCTCTGGTTCTGAAAAGGTGCATGAAGCTCTCCAAATGAAGCGCCTCTCGCATGGGCCTAGGATTTACAGAGGTGATTTATAGGGGGGCCGCTGATGTCGGCGGTGTATCCTTGTTCACATTTTCGTTAATTTTTAGGGCTCAGCCGTCATGTTTTTGCCTATTGACCTTACTTTTCAAGGTGCATGTATTAACTCTGATTCCAACGTCTTGTATTGTATCACTATCATAAATTTTCTCACTGCTGCATGATGGAGATCCTTTTAATTACTTGCCATGTTAAATCATAACGAGACTAAAACTATCGTGTTTCAATCATTAAGCATTTGGGCGCGGTTGGGGCTAACCCACACCCATTTTAAGACGTAGCATCGAGAGCCCACTTCTTAACACTTTTAGAATTCACTCTTGATTATTAAATGATTTATAATGATTTATTATTAAATCAGTTCGTTTCGTATGAATTCGCTTCAACGACTGGTCCACGTTGAAGTATAGATGACGGACGCATTTAGGGGATAATTATTGGAGGTGCAAGAATATGAGCGGGCCGGAGTCAAGGGAGGGACACAGGGCTTGAGCTCCTCTCAAACGGTCATATTTCAAGTAACAGCCAATACTATTAAGCAACTTCTCACATGAAAGAGACAAAATACTCCAGCTCTGGATCCGCCCCTGAATTGTGAATAATGTTTGTCATCATTTTTTCATTGTCATTATCTCCACATCTTAAAATTTTGCTGTTTGTTGTAGAAATCCCAAGCTTTGATTATTAAAAATTACTCACGTTGCTACAAAAACAGTTAATGCTTTTAGGTATACGAAATGGCAAGGCATTATTGCAGAGATTAACAAATGACATGAAAACATTGGGGTGTTGCACCCCTTACACGTCTAACTTATTCATTCTTTAATCAGAGTGCTAGATTGTACATAGCAACGAAGAGGCCGTGGTGGCTTGATACCTTTCCATGTTTATTAAGCACAAAAAAATATCAACCTTAAAAGGTGGTCTATCTTGCATATCAATGCTCGTTACTGGCTAAGGTTTATAAACAATTACAAATACACCATTTTACCAAAGTAATTGTTTTCACCAGTGGTAATAAATTCACGGAAATCAAAGAGGATAAATAGCAATTATGTCAAGTCTCCTCAGGCTAAAAGGGAAATGATGTATAATATCCATATGTAATTGGAAATCCTATGCATCTTTATCTAGAAATTCAATTTATAACAATACTTCAGCACCAACTTTTTCCTTATCTGTTTTTAACTTCCCAATAATTTTGAGGCTCGTGTTTATTTTGAACTTGTTCTTTGTTCTGAATGCGCAGCTTAATTATGATAGCCTATCTTGGCTGCATTGGACGTTCTGTATGGTATTTGGCTTTTGATACTTGCCCTTATTTAGAAAGAGTGCAGTGAACTAAATGTACTCTCTGAAAGAAAGAGTTCACATGCTGAAAACGTCATAACTCCTAGCTGATGTGTGTAGAAAACACGTCTTGAACTGGTGAGACTCAGGTCTTTATGAAGCTAAGATCATGTTATGTCTACAGTGAAGAAGAAACTGCCTTCAATGTCATCTCTTTTTATGTAACAAACATTCAGAATGAGCTGATAAATCCATATGTCAACAGGATGAGGCTCATTTAATGGCAAAGTACAGGCATAGGCAGATCCTATCACTTCCTACAAATCTATGATTTATGTTCCTGGCAATTGTGGACTTGGATCATTGTGCTAGTTTTTGAGCAATATATCGATTCTTCCAACGTTTTTCATGTTTGTAACGAATGCCAATCATTGAATGGTATTGCTGCATTGCCTTCATAGCATTATCAGTTAGAGAGCGCTAATACTTTCTAAAGCCTTATAGTATTAGTCACAGACAAACTGAGAATTCCATTTTTTAGGAGCTTAAATTGCGCAAATGGTCCATTGTCAAGCACTGTTTAACTTTCAAATAAGATTTTCAAGATACTGCAAAGAAAGTATTTAATATTAGCTCAACGATCCAATAATTGAATAAGATGATTTCATACATGATCAGGCCTCAGAAGATCTCGTGGTGTTTCAAAGTAGTTTGCTTTTGTTTTCAACTTGTTTTGAGTCAATACGTTTATTTTCCGTCATTAAAGCAAGTATGCCAAAATTCTCTTTGTCTTTATTGCAATTGGAGCTCTTTAAGGGCTCTCCCCATCTTTCCATTATTATATGGGGATTCCTTCAACGGCTAATTAAATGAAATTATAATTGTCTTGCTAATGAAGCTACGCATCTTCAGGTGTTTATAAATGGCATATGCCTTCTTTCCTTGCTCTTTAGCTTTTACCAGCTAAGGTGAAATTGAAGAAGAGAAGACAGTAGAAAAGGAGAAGTAGAAGTCCTTGAAGAGGTTCGTAACGCAAAACAACTGATCTTGCTCGATTGAGTAATTATAGCTTAATTACTTGTTAATGATATGCTTAATGATTTATTAGAAGGTGAAAACGAAACAATTCTACTCAAATTCTTCAATATTTTCTGAAGAAAAATTGCTTCACTGCATCTTACAAGTTTCCCTTTCATGCTTGCAGATATGCCCTTGAAGTTAGTCCTCCTCCAAAGTCACTATGCTCCCTACATCTAAAATTTAAAACTCACTGTTGCTCTCACTGATACATTAGTCTGCGTACAATCTCTTAGTTGCCCTCTAGACCAAAGCAGATATCCCCAGGCTAATCTTTGCACAAATGAATACCAGAAGAAATTCTTATATCAGACCCTTGCTTATTTATTTTGAGCTAAGAAAACATCTGTCCCACATCTAGACTTTGTGTTGCTGGATGGGTACACTCTTTGTTTATGATAATGCTTTATTTTTCTTTGAGACTAAATGTTCTTAAATTTTTTATTCTTGAGCCTTATACTATTCTTAAAGTATTCTTAAGTCAGGTCTTTGTTGATGTCTACGAAACAAACATGAACAGTATATAAGATGGTGCATCGATAATGTAAAAGTTTATCTAAAAACTGCATTACAACTCGAATATGCAAAAATTCTAAGTTGTTTTGAAGCTTGAGCCTTGCATTATTTTAAAATTCTTCTTACATTTCAGCGATTCTGAGCCTTAATATTATTATAAGCTTTGTTCTTATAAGGAAATAGCGTGCATGAAAAGAGAGTACTTGCCTTTACGATTCATAGAACAGGTTCAAACATGCTTTCCTGGGTCATCCCCTATGCAAATGAATTCGTCAAATAGAACTTTCATGTCCCCGAAATTACAGACTCTTGCTTTGAAATACGACAGGTGTGAGTACCAACCTATGTATGGCTGATATGTCACAGTATCTTGCAAAGATTGTAAACAGAATGATCGCAAGAGCGTAAAACGCTTAGTAGTCGCCAACTTTACCGATTTTCTTGAAGCTGAGGCAACTTAGAACCAGGCATTAGCAAGATGTTTATTTGCCTACATTCGTCTGATGTTTTTTGAGCGTCGATTTTAGTCTTAATACAGGAAACTACAAAAAGATTTTTCAAATTGAAAATATCGATGGGGAAGTAAGACTGTGCTTTTTAAAGAGAATTAGTAGTGAGTTCTAACAGCTTCCTATGTGTGCCATAAGTTGTTACTATTTATGCAGATAAAGACTATCTGATCGATGCAATGGCTTACTAGTAAACACCAATGCCTTTTACTTCAAACTTCTTACACCTTACTTTACATTTACTTCAACTCACAACCGGGTACCAGTGACTTTGCATTGCCGTATGGCTGACAAGGGAAGCAGGGAGAGAAACAATTAGATAGATGAGAGAGAGCGCGGGTTGAAAGAAAGGCGGGGGATTGGTTACTGGTGCGCTGCTAGAGGATGAGCTTCAAAAATGGCAAAAAATTGATGTTACATAACTTACAAATGAAGTTAGACAATAATGGTCTTTTTTTACAGGATGGACCTTTTTGTCACCTTTAAAAGGAGGTATCATATTATCTAGTCTAGCAACAGCAACAACATACGGGCTAGAAAACATTGAATACAGAGGTTGTCTTTTGTGGTCCACATTACTAAAAGAAATCAAAAATTTCAAATCTCTCTCGAGATTCAAACGGAAAATGAAAAATTGGGATGGAATTCCTTGCATCTGTAGATTATCCAAATTTTTGTTGAAAAATAGGGTTTTTTATTGTTATCGTTTAAAATTTAATTTTTTGAATATTGTAATTAGGATTTGTTAGCGTTCATTAGCTTTCAGCTATTTTGTATGTTTGCCAATTGTAAAAAGATTGATAATAATACTTTTTCAGACATCTTTTCAGGAATATATTTTATCAATAAAAATACAAATCTCGCTCTAGGTTAATTTGCACTGGGCTCGCTTACAATAATACTGATTAGTATGCATGCTATACTTTTCTTGGGTATCGCCGCTGAAGTATATTTCAAGAGAAGAGCCACGATGAAAAATATCTTTCTTCCTTATTTATTTCACTTTCTCGACATTCCAATAATTGCTAAAATTAGGCCTAAGCCAGTAGACATACACGGTTTAGTGACATAAACGATATTGAAATAAACGATGTAATACGTTTCGAGACATCATGTCCCATCCTCAGCTAATAAACAGTGCCAGCGGGAGGTTTTATAAATGGGGAAAAAAGTGGGGAAAAAAGTGGGGAAAAAAGTGGGGGAAAAAAGTGAAAGTCAAGAAAGTAAATCCACGGGAAGTCGAGAAAGTAAATTCATGGGGATATATTGAGATTGTTAGCTTTATCAATAATGCAAAAGTTGTCCAGGGAGGCACTGTGACCAGTGTCTACTTACTATGCCATTTCATTGTTCGGTGTAGAGAGCATCTAGGTATTAATAGAAAAGGTCACATAAAAGACACTGGTCACAGTGCCTATCTGGACAACTTTTGCATTATTGATAAAGCTAACAATGAACTTGAGTTACTTATACATGAAAAGTCTTCTTATTCTTAGAGATCGCCCCACGCTTAATTTTCAGAGCTCCTCAATTCCCTTTTGTTTATTTTAGTTCCCTAAGGCCTTTATTTTCACATATATAATGGCTTGTTTACCATAGCTCCCTTGTTTTGTTAGTTTATTTCCTTATTTAGGCTTTATATGTTTTGGCTGGTTGGTGGCGTTTCTTTTTCCCTATTGTATATTTCCCTTTAAGGTATCCCCGTGAATTTACTTTCTCGACTTCCCGTGGATTTACTTTCATGATTTCCACTTTTTTTCCCCACTTTTTTCCCCACTTTTTTCCCCATTTATAAAACCTCCCGCTGGCACTGTTTATTAGCTGAGGATGGGACATGATGTCTCGAAACGTATTATATCGTTTATTTCAATATCGTTTATGTCACTAAACCGTGTATGTCTACTGGCTTAGGCCTAATTTTAGCAATTATTGGAATGTCGAACAAGTGAAATAAATAAGGAAGAAAGATGTTTTTCATCGTGGCTCTTCTCTTGAAATTCATGCTATACTTAAGAAACAAACATATTAATAGCTGAGGAGCTCCGGGTCACACCATGCTTTCTTCCTCACACAGAATATATAAATAACAATAATAAACGAGATCTCTACTATTACCACATAGAAGTAAATTATCAATATGTCATGCTCCAGTAATGCAGGTATTGGACTCTATCACATTTAGTCTCAACTTCGCTTCTTCTTCAGCTTAAAAATTAATCTTACTGGTTGTGCTCATTTGACTGCCAAGGATGGACAATAAAAGTCTGTAAGTATTAACCTTTCTCTAAGTTGCTATATTTACATATTAAAGGATACCACAGCGAATTGTATGGAAATTGGAGCTTAAGTATCAATACATTTATATACGTATGCATGTACACTCAACCTCAAACATCATCGGTTTTCCATCATATTCGAATTACTAGATACAAACTTGTCAGGCAACATTAGAAGTAAAATATGCAGTTTGATGGATGCTTCGTTTTAGTCAAAAGGTTTTGTTCTCATTTGGGCACATAAAGCAAGCAGCAAATTTTAGAGCTTAATAATACTGGTCGACGGACTTTCACTTATTTTAGTTATCAGATATCTATATACATCTCTAGATTTAATATAATTCTCGAACTGATTTCAGATATGAAGTCAGTTCTTCTCTTACCAGGCACAATTTTGAGATAAAAATGGCTCTCTATTTCACAAAAAACAAAACGACGTGTAACGTCAAGTTCAAAATAGTATCACAAGCAATGTAACTATTTGATTTAAATAACATTTGGAGGACAAAATGCACCTTAAGTAAGGCATGCAAATGTTAATGTGATTTCTGGACTTTAATTGAGCCATTTACAACAATTTTTGCCTAAATAAGACCATATATTTTTTTATATTATGCTATAGTTGATTGCTCTACTTCTTGGTCATTTCACATTGAGCTTCGCCCATTTTCTACTCAGTAAATTAACTTATGCAAAAATCCATAATGCAAAATATTCTGAAAACACAATAACATAACTCAAATCTAATAAAAATTCAAGTACATCTTTGAAAGAATGTCAAATACTTTAAATTGACTTTATGTGATTCTGAATCTTTACAAATGTGATTTTTGCTTGATTGTCTTGTTGGGATTATCACGATACAGTATCCAGAAGTGATCCGAAATCATGTTTTCATTCCAAAATCTCTAACATTGCGCTTCCATGCTCTACATGTCTTAATGAAAATTTCCACCATCCTCATTCTTTACGTTTTAGTTAGTTAGTTAGTTAGTTAGTTAGTTAGTTAGTTAGTTAGTTAGTTAGTTAGTTAGTTAGTTAGTTAATTAGTTAGTTAGTTAGATATTTAGTTAGCTAGTTATTTAGTTAGCTAGTTAGTATTTATTTGTTAACGTAGGCTACGGTAAGAGGCAGCTATGAAACCAATCTGGGCCTACGACCTACGGTATTTGTCCTCAAATTTTACCTGAGTACTTATTTTACCGACCTAAGAAAGGATGAACAACTGAGTGGGCTTCTGGCTTGTTGTTAATGATTCCGAACAGTGCGCTGATTCAAACCTGCGGAGTTTTCGACTCATCAGTTTTACAGCGCTGTGCCTTAACCACTGGGCGACACCCCACCACTTGGTCACACGAGTTTATTAGTCGGAACCAATCACGAGTGGTAAAATTTGGGCATTTTCGGCAACAAGATGCCAGAGGTTCAACTGGTGAAACGAGAAGCGTTGCCACACAAACTATAAATTGAACGATCACACATGTTTTTTATTGATCTTGAACTTTTTCTTTAGTGCTTTTAATAGAAGGAGAAACTATTTCTCATTTTGAAGTTGTTTTTCATCAACTGCTGCTCTTTCAAACAATGGATACATTTTTAGCCAATTTCGAGGGCCAAAAAATAGATAAGTGTCTCTGGCATGTCAGCGCCTGCTATGGTGGCGCCTTTTTTGATACTGCTGTAGCAACTATTTCCAAACCTGGCCCCCCCCAAAAATTTGGGACCTGTTACAGGCCTGACGTATGCTTATCGACAGATAATGCTTTCCACTTACAGGACTTCCATACTTTTAAGCTAATCTTAGCATTCTTTCTTCTCCTACCTTGTACTTTTATTTTCTTTTCCTTCCATCATATCTCTTTTGTTTCTTCTCTTTCTTTCTCCTGTTTAGTTCTCTTTGCATCTCCTATATCATAACATTATTCAGCAAAAACAATAACTTTCATGTTGCTATAGTGGTTAAAAATACCTTTGAAGGTCTGTTGATCATATTTATACTGGATTGCTTCCAGATCCTACGACTCATCAGAACAGGACAAAATGGAGATGAGTGGATTAAAAAGAGCTACAACTGTAAGTTTCCAGTTTGAAAATTAAATACAATCTTGAGATAACTATAGGAAAATTTTGATCTTGGATGTTTCACTTTATCATGCATTAAATCATATTGTGTACATTTTTAGACTCAGCCATCAGCAAGGCCCTTTTACTTGGACCACACGCCAAGGTATGCATCATTTAGATTTAGAACTTAGCTAGAATAGAATGAAAATTAAGTGACAAGAATTTCAATGCGTAAGGAATTCAATGGATAATTAGAGTTTAGAAAAGAGTCTGATAACCTGTTATCGAGAAATGCTTAGATTTAGAATACTGACATATACAAAATGCTAGGAACTTTCTCCAGGTAGTTCTGGCTCTCTCTCTCTCTCTTTCTCTCTCTTGTTCTTTCTCTATTTGTGTGCACGTATGTGTATGTATGTGCGCATCTGCATGTAGTTTATTATCCTTGTTTGTAAATTTCAAATATAAACATTGCTACCATAAGCTGGAAGTTATTGCTAAATACAGAGTTTGCTGAAGTAGTTGAGTATGTTCAGGTTTTATCGCAAAACAAATTGTTTGAAAATTTGCTGTATGCATTTATATATCTTTTTTACAAGTATTAGTGCTTATATTTTAAAAGAGGGCTCCTTAAAAAGCGACTTTTCCTAACACACTATTTGTACTTCATCCGAATAAATATTTCGGTTAACCTATAGGTCACTATCCGATGTTTTCATACTCTGATGAGTGTCGGACGAAAAAAGTTCTCAGTATGTGAAAAGAATATTGCCGCTTTTTCGTGCTGTTATATATCTTACTAGAGAAACTAACACAATTACAAAATAAAATCCTAGCTACAAAAATTTAAAAGTCTAATTAATATCCAAAATCTGAAAATAAGATAATATACAATAAAAATCAATTGGAATAGTAAATATAATTGGTAAAAATACTGACCTAAGCTAAATTAGGCACCTAAAGGCTTTAATTGAAGAAGTGTGTTTCGCCTCAGTCGAAAGGCCATTCGAACATTTTGTACTTTGAAGACTGCGTGTGGCATTAACGGTGTTTATAGTACAAATATCGCAAAGGTATTTGGGAGCAACCTTGTTTAAGCATTTAAAGACTATTAGATTTACTTGTCTATTAATCAACTGTTCAATTGTTTTCCTACTTGAGCTTTGAGTCAGTGGTTTGCTTGGAGCATAAAAAGGACTACTACTCACGAAAATTGCTGCTCTGTTTTGGAGCTTCTGCAATTGTAAAATGCAAGTGCAATTGCAACAGCCCCAAGCAGAGCAGCAGTATTGGACGCGAGGCTCGATGATGCTATAATAAAGCGTTTTCACGACTGTTTCGTGGACATAATGCTTGGCATACTTCAGAAACCTAATTGCATGAGAAGCTTTATCAGTGATTGATTTTATCTGATTCCCCCACATGAGACTTCCGTATATTTGAACACCTATATACTTACAATTATAATTACATTCTGTGATGTTGCCTACATATTCGTTGTTTATCTCTACTTCCTTTCACATTGGTCTTTCCATTTGAAGTAGAGAGGAAAAGCAAAAATCTTGGTATCGACGAAAAATTGTATTCGACCTCTATGAACATTCAGAAGTTAAGGCAAGTCCATCTCAGGTAACTACCTTTAGAATCATTTTCGTGTTGAGGAATGAAAATCTAGTGAAGGGATGGGCAAACTATGGCCCGAGGGCCGAATGCGACCTTTCCAATAAGATCTTGTGGCCCACCAGTAACTTCCCTGAAACAACCACACTTTGCATTATGTTCTCTTTCTGATAGCTGGATTAAATACAAATTCCTTACATGCATAAAGAGTTGCGTTGCCGACCGAAGATGGTTTACTTTTTTAAGATTTAGTGCATTCTCAGGCCCGTAGACACTGGAGACAATAGCATTGACCCTAATACTTTACCGAGATAGCCTATATAAGTGCTCCGATCTTCAAGCTTAAATGATTTTTAAATTTTTGCTATCCAATCTAGAATCTAGGATCATCACAACAAAAAGATGTGGCACACAGAAACCCTCATATTGTTGTGCAGCTAGCTTAAACCTTTCTTTTTAGTCTAGGTATGAGTTGCAGGAATTTCAAATTTTTGATTCGCTTGTCCAGTACAAAGATAATGTACAGATGACCATCCTATTCGGGAAAACTTTAACTTCGTTCCCCAGGTGGAATCCATGAAGTCCACATCTGGGGCAGGGTAACTTTTCCTCGGCCTATTGGCATGAGATTAGTTTGCTTCAAATGCATGCCTTGATGATGAAAACAAGTATATTATCTTGCAAATAAGCATTTTGCAACGTCTTAAAACGTGATACCATAAAAAATTTCTGGGAGCCAGCCCCCAGACCCCAGTATTGCCCCCACACTAACTTTGAATAGTCTATTTTGGCACATGATTTTGGGCACACTTGTCAAATATCTACTGCATGCAAGAATTTCCAACTATAAATTTGATTTTTACAGTTGTACATCCCAATTTATATCAGTTGTCTACGGGCTTGTGGTTGTCAGGGAAATCTGACAACAGTAGAGGAATTATATACAACAATTTGATATAGGCGACCTCTCTTTCACTATGGAATCTGGACGCAAATAAGGGGTGAAAGAAACATGTCAAATCTTTGCTTACAATAGTCTTGTGCGAGTAAAGAAGTGTGAAGCATGCGAAATTCGACAAAAGCTTCGAAGTTTTTTCAAAGTTTACAATCTTTGCGTGACATGATACCATGAAACAGCTGTTTGAAAAGCTCTTGTATATGGTTTCCTCAATCAGACTACCGACACAGCTATATTTATTTTGACAACTGCTCCAGTTCCTTGCTCTTGCCGTGTTCTGCTTGTATTAACATCGATATGAATGTCGATAAGATTCTTTCTGCGTCTCCAACGATTGAATTTGTCAGGTTGCCATGAAGAACTGTTGCAAGAGTGTTTGTGACACGTGCCTTGTATAAAATTAGAAGGAGAAGCCCAATAAGAAGTTGTATTGGAATACCGGAACAAACTCATGAACGAAAGCGACAACTTGGGATTTCCTTTCCAAATTCAGGATGTTTGTATAAAAGAGCCACATGGAATTAGTCTGTGCTCTTTACATATCTTTTCTCCCCAACGCCTAAGCTGATATCGACTACTTATGCAACTAAATACGGCAAATTTTTCGTTTACTATGTTGACTTGCAGAACTTAATAAATTCTTTAAAACTTGTTGACTATCGGGAGCGGTGCTGAGTATGTTGAATGCACGATGGTTTATAAGGAACCTAGCTTAAGGCCTCATTCTAAACGCTCCTTAATTTTGGGCCTCTATTTACTAAGTTCTAGTACTAAAAGTTCCTTAATAATTCCTTAATTTTCACTGCACATATAGTGTCATAAATGTGGTAGGAAACATACAGACACAAGGAAAAATCAAAATTCTAAATTCACTTTTAACTTTGGCTATAACTCAAGACTAAATTACAGTTGAGATAGGAAAGAAGTTTTGAAAATGTATCTGTGCAAGTTTTGACTGTGAATGAATAGAACTGGCCACCTAATTCTTGATTATCTGCAGTCATTTAACTTCTTTTAAATGAAAAAGTCCCTTAGGTTTCTTTCTGTTAGTGGTATAAGCTCTTTAAATATTTCTATATGTAGTTTCCAGGTAATGGGTCCCTTGTAAAATAAAGAGCATGTACAAGAACTGGAGCGATGGTTAAAATAGATCTAGCTGTATTAGCAGTCTGACCGAGTAAATCATGTATAAATCTTTTAAAAAAGCTTTTTCTTGAAAACAGATCACGTAAAGACAGTAAACCTTGAAAAAACTTCGAGAATATTTTCGAATTTCGTATACGTCACACTCATTTACACGCATAATACTGTTGTAAAAAAAGAGTTGGCAATGTTCGTTCACCCATAATTTTGCGCCATATTGAATTGGTGTATTAGCAGAAGCTATTGGTTACCTTGTGTGCGACCTTTTGAAACTTAGAATTTGTGAATGCGGCCCTTGTACTGAAAAGTTTGCCCACCCCTGGTCTAATGCTTGCAACAGTTCTAATTACCTGACTTAAATAACTTTCCATTTGATACAAAATATTTTTTTCTTATCCTTCTTGGCAATTTCATCAGATAGTCTCAAAATGATTAGAAGGCTTCAATGACAGAAATTTTACCAGCAGAGTTGACTTGCTTTTTTAAAGCAATGAATAGGTACCCTCAGGTTGCAATAGCAAAAGAGGTTAATTTTATCGGTAAAAGTATTTTAATTTATACAAGTTCGAACAAAAAACATACCCACACCTAGCAACATAGCAACAAATAAGTCTAATTTTGCTGTAATATGCTCCATTTTGGTGTAGAGATATAGGATATGACCAAGTGTTGCTTCTTGGTTGCATAGTGTCTTGCTCTTACGAGATAATGATCTCTTTACATAGTACTTACGCATAAGTTCAAATGAAACTGAAGAAAACCTCATGAAGGACATTGAAACAAGAGTTTTCAAAGATAAATTCTATCCTGAACTTGCAATAACTTTTCTGGGCGGCTGCGAAGAACAGTTATTGACAGAAGATGTGAAGAAGTGCCTGAGGGAGTGCATTTCCAGTGTAAGTAAAGTTCACTTTCAGCTGTGTTGTTTTTCTACTGAGTTGATCAAATAATTTCTAAAAATTTTGTAGATTTAATTCTATTTCTCCACTTCATAATGTAATTTCCACAATTTACCCTTAGCGTTCTCCAATGACCTCTCCTTTGCACGGAGAAAGGGAGCCGCATTTAAAGTTTGAAAATAGTGGGGCAGGGAAACTCCTACTTATAGCAGCAAACACTCATGAAAGGGCCTCAAATAATATATTAATCGACTCCTAAGATAGTGATCTTTAATTTTTCATTGATGTTAAATTTCATTTCTTATAAAGAGAATGGTTAGACCCAACGAGAGATGAAAATGGCAATTTCTGTCACTTTCAACTCACCTTTCGCACAGTAAACATCATGTCAGACAAATTTTAGCTCATCCTGTAGATAACCCTTGCACCTACCTGTGCACATATAGCTTTTGGGAATTCCTCGCTTATACTTTTGTTGCTCAATAAACTGTTGCATTGTACCTAAGTCCAATCTTGGTACCAAGAATGCGGATATGGAAGCTTTAAGCATTAAAAGTGGTAAATAAACGACCATTAATGATTTTTCATCCGTAAAAGAGACTTACCTTTATCTAAACCAAAGTTATCAGCTCTTCAAGTGACCCAACATTCTGCATTCTGAAGTAGCTGTAATATCAGCACCACACCCAATCATGCATCACTACATCTCACATGATAGAAAATACGATGTTCCGTCTGGTGGTGTACTTTTCTGTTACTTGTATTGTTCTCATGCAAAGTTATAGCTGAAAATTGGAAATTTTTAGACCTTTTCTTGTTTCTGAGGTCACTATGACGTAATTATAGGCTTTGCGTGGAAAAACCACACCTAGCACCCGGTGCTCCATCTCAAGAGGCATCTTCTCATGTATAATGTTTAGGGTGAACCAAGTCTGTATGAGAGACTATGGAGAGAATTGTAAACAATTTGACTACCAGTTTTTTTCGTTTAAGTTTTGTGCTGGTTGAAATATTTATCGAAGATCGGTCTAAAGTCGCTTTTAGACGAGGGATCTGCTTGTTCAAAGCAACTGTTACTTTAACTTGACGAGGATCAGAAGCTTGATAAAAACTGGCATGCTTTGAAATGGTGATATTTTTGTGACGTCAATACTACGTCACAGCTACGCCCAAAGTGACTGCCAATGCTGTAAATGCAGAAATCACATAATTAAGTTTCAAATAAACCTATGTACCCTAATGGCAATCTCTTGTCGTTGATAAGTTTTCACCAAAACAAAGTTGCGTTGAAGTATTTTCAGTGGTGTACCGTAAGACCGTTCACTGGATATTCTCTAATTGGAGAAAATTATAGGGCAGTCAATGCAAGATGAGAATATTAGTTGAGAGCAATGGGGAATTCTGTTAGACAGATGATAGTTTTAGGTAGACTTGTCTAAATATGAAAGAAGCGGAAATCCCATTTCAAATGGTTCATAGTGCTACTGTGAATCACGTTTGTCAAGAAAAGGAAAGCCCCATTCCTTTCAGTACGCAACATACTTAAGTTGCAAGCTGCATACACGTTTTTCTTTTATAAGAACATTATTATTTTGCCTGAGCCTCAGTTTTCTTAACATTTCCCGAAAATAAGCCTGAGATTTTCCTAAATTTCTCTTAACTTTTACTGAAATAAGCTGGCTAAAGTGGTTCACACTATCGTTAATAATATTGTATACTTGAATTTGAATTCCATCTTTAACATTTTGAATGCAACAATGACGAAATTCCGATTTTTGGCTTATAAAAACACCTAATTTTGGAAATTGAGCCTCGTGATTTTCTTACGATTTTCTTAAGATTTTGACGATTTGAGCCTCATTTTCTTATAAACTTTTTTCTTATAAAAAAAACGTGTATTCAGAAAGCTGCCTCACAGAAATCATTTTCGGATTTTCTTCAAGCTACATTAGATTGAAATTAACTTTTTTTTCGGCTGGATCTAGCCCATCCACGGGAATGAACAGAATGAAATTCTGTCAATTGTCAACAGTTTAATTTATATAGCCAGAACAGTAATTTCTTCTCGCAAAATATGACTCATCGTCCGTAATATGAGGACTGGTTCTCAGATTTTTCGTAGTATATCAGACTATTTTTGTGCTTTTACTTCGTGGTCCTACTTCACAGCAACTATTGCTATGTGCCGACCGCCATTATAATGCCCTAAACGAGACTACCTTGCAAAATACTTCGAGGCTGGGGAGCTGAAACCTTGTAGCTTATTTTCCCATTATTTTGCTTGCTCATCGACCAAACCATTGAGCAGATTCTCCCTTCTGATTGGCTGAATTTAGACGGAAGAGATTGACCACGTACTTCATGACGTAACCAAAGTCAGAACAAAGCAAAGGAGATAAGCGGCAATATCTTGCTCCTACGCAGAATGTCCTCTTGACGATGAACGTAAAGCGCATAGAAATTCCTTACAATAGCGAATAGCAGTGTTGATTCGTAAACTGTAATGGAATGGCTTTGTTCAAAAAGTATTCTTCAAACATCCTAGGGATTTCACTGAATACCTGGCATACCCTGACGGTCAGCCACTGCCTACTTTTGTCCCTCCTTTTCACATTCTGGCACATATTTCCTAAACCATATCAGATGCTGAAATTCCATATTTTGCAGTTTTATACTTCTGTGATATATCTTTAACGAAATACAGCCCCAAAAGCTGTGCCACTTTTTCAGTTTTTCTGATGTCACTCTGATGTAAGCACCCCACCCAATCCCGTACTGATTTATGTAGCTGGTGAGCGACATTGAATGCTCTAGCGTCCTATTGGTTTTAACTCATTGCTCCATGCTTTTGGAAAGTTATGGGCAAAATACCGATTTTGCCACACCCAAATACAATTGTGCCACAGCTTGGTCCAGAAATTTGACACATGTGATGATTGCATCCCTCCAGGCTATTCTAATTAACAGTCTCCTTTAATTATCTCATTGTTTCATAATAGTTTGACAGAAAAGTATGTAAAAGATCGGTGTTTGTCATTTGACCAAAATTATTGTTTACACTCGCACCGCCAATTTAGCCTCCCAATCCCTTCCATACTTTTTGCAGGGGAGTGTATTCATAACTCATGAACAAGGAAGAGAGTTAAATTTTAAATGAAGCAATTTCTATGATTTATTCTGTAGACCATCCAAACACATTATCTACTTCTGGTTCATAGCTACCCCCAAACAAAAATATGCCTGGAACCCGAGTTTAGATTTTGATGCCAGTTCCACTATGCATGAAAAATGTAAAAATAAATTTCCCCATATAGCAAGCAGATAGGAAGTAACGGCACTCAAAAGCTCCATGTTGAACTTGTTCGCCTAAAGTATCCAAAGAACTGATAACAATTTTTAAGCAAAGAGCGCTTGCAAGCGTAAATGACAGTCTTGATTGTTTGAAATGATAATATTGTAAAGTTTTCAAATTGTCAAATGTCAATGTTGTAAATAGCTTTATACCCTACGGATGTTACAAAAGTAACTTCTGAAATTGGTTTCATTGGTACTACTTTGACTTTAACGTGCGAAAGAAAGCTCTTTCTGCAAAATTTCTTTCTTTTCCAATACTTTTTACGAGAGCATTTACATACTCAAATTGGCCACATATAACAAGTGATGCGAAATCTAGCCTTGCAGTATTTTCATAGCCATAGCTTTCCCAGTTGTGCACTCAAGAGCTCAGCAATATGTTTCAGGAACAATTTGGTAATTTCAACTCTGCATCACACAAAAAAAATTTTATTGCTACTTGGATAATGACGTAAAGCTCAGTAAGAGCACTTGCAGGATAGCAGATTAAGCATGGGTGATGCTCCACGGCGAATATATTTGAGACCGTTCGTATCAAGGCTTAGAGCTTGGAGATATCCAGTAGAAATGTAGACATGAAGTTGAGGCCAAAAAATAACGGATATAAATTAGCGTAAATTTTCTCTGGGGCACAACTTTGGAGGCATGAAATTTTTCACGGCAACCCGGTTTCGATATGGCGGAATGAATAAGAAAGGTGAAAATGGAGGCACATCATTGGTGTGCAGCCAAGTGCCCCATGTTATGAAGTAATTTTATGACACAAAATGAACTAATGCTAAGGTTGTGCAGCCATGTGCCCCATGGTACTAATGTTATGAAAACAAATCCTCTCATTGGTCAACTACAAAATTTGCTCTTGGTCAATAAACCCAGACACTCCTTAAAATTCACGCATGGTGAAACACATTTTTTTGGGATTACCGCATCATGCTGTGCAGCCAAGTGTCCCAGATTTTGCATGCACCATGCTCATAGTCGCCGGATTGATGAATGTAAAGTTTTAGAGTACTGGTTTTGTTTTTATAGCTAAATAAATAATGGTGTGTAATATGTTCCTGTTTGTTCTGCTTTCTATTTATCACTCACATTCATATTATTGTGTCACACCCCATTACCATAGTTGATGTCATCATCTCTTTGTTTAAATGTAATTCCGCTGTCAGTGTAATATGGGTGTGTTTTCCATGAGCTGTGCTGTACTGTTCAATAAAGTCAGTCGTGATGTGAGGTCGACAGTTCATTAGTTGAAGTTGTTACTGCATGTCGCTAAAATAGTAGTCGTTAAAGGAAGCAGTGAATTAGTTCCTATTCATAATTGAGTAGACGCAGTTGCCTCTGTCGCTGTTTTCTTGTTGCCGTTGCCGTTGTTTCGACTTATTTGATTTTCATTTCATTTCATATATATTTTAAACTTCTTTAAGGGAAAGAGTCCTTCAGAAAAAAATTTTGTTTTCAGAGGCTCCTTCAACTAAAGTACAAACATATCGTGGAGAAGAAAAAATTACAATCTAAATACAAACGCTACCTGTAAAAACAAAATTAAAACCTTTAATAAAGCAACAACGTGAAAGTAAATAGGAGTTAAAAGTGCAGCGTTCATTAGTAAATATGCTGCTAAAGAGTACCCCCAGAGAGGCTGCTTTCTTGCAGGTAGCTGGGAGGCTGTTCAAAAGTTTCGCACCTTTAAACGAAAAAGATTCTTTCCGTCTTCTGTATTTCTTTTTGGTAGCCTGAGATCTGTTGATGTATTGTGTAGTCTATATGCGGTACTTTGTAAATTTTCCTTAAACAAACTGCGTAAAAATGGAAGAGCATTATCATTGAAACTCTTAAAACTATTTTTTTTGGATTCAATGTCAATTAGTTCAATATTGGAATTCCATCTTAGTTTTTTTAGTCAATTTATTGATGGGGGTGTCGAAACTACTGTTTGTTAACATTATAGCAGCTTTGTTTTGCAGCTTTTTCAAATGACTGATCTCAGTTGTACCTACACAGCCCAACACCCAACCCCCAATATAAGAAATGGGGCTCTACAATGCTATTATAGAGATCTGTTATGGCTGAGATTGGCAAAACTTTTCTAGCATATTTTAGAAAGTCAAGCCGTTTGGAAACTTTTAAAGAAACAGCATGGAGTTGATCTTGCCAATCAAGATTGTTTTCTGAAAGAAATCCAATCTAACAACTTGAAGCTCTGTTCCATGAATTTTTACTTGTAGATTCTGGATCGACCTATAACGGGCTTTCCTTTCAGCTCTGGTAGAAACCAGAATTGACTGATTTTTACCTACGTTTAGAGGACAACTTATTGCTAATCAATTAAGCATCTAGGCGCGAGAACACCTCGTTTAAACCCTCATTTAGCCGGGATAAATCTTTGGATGTAAAGTATAAACTCGTGTCATCAGCATATTTGGAAGTTGTAGACCGTTTTACTGCTCTTGGTAGATCACTAGTATAAACAAGAAAAAGGAGTGGACCAAGGAATGACCCTTAAGGCATTCAAATTTTGATATTTTTGATTTGCAAGTCGACACCATTTACTCTGTAGTACTGCACTTTATTTGATAAGTAGGATCCAAACCAGGGCAGTTCCCCATGAAGAACACCTTAAGATTCCAGATTCCTACAGAGATTTAGATGATCGACAGTATCGAATGCCTTCTTCAGATCCACAAAGAGAATACCGCCCAGATTCCCTGTATCCATCCCATTATACCAGTCATAAGTACTTTTAAGCAAGCATGTTACAGTGGAATGAAGTTCTCTAAAACCAAACTGGTTAGAATTGATGAAATAATTGTCAATTGAAGACGCGTTTTTTAGAGCTTTGAGACAGCAAATACTTCAACTCTTTTGCCTCATTTACAAGTATAAGTACAAGAAAAAGGAGATGCACGAGCGGATTGCGGGATACAGAGATTACTTTCGTTCTCATACTGTTGGTGTTATTTTCAAGAAGATGTGCTTCTGACTGCTTTGGATTCTATACTTGAAAATGCACAAACTTAAAATGGTACTATTCTTCCAATATTGAGTGGATTGCTGCAGCATTTTATTTCCTCCTTTTTAGTGGTCCCTTCCAACAAAATCTCGAACGATCGTCTTTTATAGTTAGCATTCTTGACTTTCTTCATGATTTGAGGCCAGAGAATTCTCAAGCTGAGTTTGTTGCTTTTGTAGGTTAAATAATTGGTGACTTATTTAGAGCATAACTATAAAACATCTTCCTTTAAAGCCATTGACTACATCACTAGTATGTTGGATGAATGCTCCATTTACCATAAGGATTTTTCTATTCTAGATCTAGTAATGCCTTCTTACATCATTACTGGTTACAATAATGTCCCTACTGAGAAGCTGAAACTTTTGAAGATGAAAAGGGTCCTATTTATCAATTACCTGTTCTTAAACAACAATTTCTTTATATCTCTAGAGATCGAGACTTCCAGGGAACTTCTCAGCAACTACTGCAATAAAGCAGCTATTTCAGCTTACAAGCCTCTTATACGAAATGTATAAGTTTCTATATCTTCTTTGCCAGTAGAAAGGTTTTTTCTTGAAGAGAATAAACATATACTAGGTAGCCAAGATGGGAAAACAATATCTTTGGTGCTTTTTGTAGAATTCATGAGCACAAAGACATAGTAAAAGAGCTAGAAAATACAGACCTTCTACAATCTTTAATTCTTGATAAGTTCAATGAGAAAATGCATGGAAGCCCAACTTTGTCTTCAAAAGGGATTAATTTTTTTCTGTTTTATGATCTTGGAAACATTTGCCTTCTGTTTTTTCCAAAACTAGAAAAGCTTTCTCTTTCATTACATTTCATTTTTGTTACATAAGATAATTCAAATGAGGTGTTAGATAAGCCTTTTGTTTAGTGATTGCAATGCATTTGTGTCTTTCAAGTAAAAATGCTTCAGTTTTTAAGCACTTGATTTTATTAAACAATGGATTAACTGATTATATCAATAACACTTGTCATAAAATGGTACCCTCTACTTCTGATCACAAGTTGCTATTGATGAGAGGAATTCAATAAGTTATTGAAGGCAACCTGTTGTTTGCAGAAGACACTGCCTTTGTTAGTCCGTTAGGATAGCTCAAATGGCTCCTTAATATTGCAAAGCAAAGCATTAGCTGATTTTATCATTAATACTTGTAATGAGATTGACCCACTCTATTCCCTGATTGCAATTTGATGTTAAGAGAAATCCAGTGAGATGTAAAAGACAATTTTTATATACTGATTCCATTATATGGTGCTTGCTATTTGTACAAACAATTTGCAGCAACTGAAAAATGTATGATCAGGTTACATACCCCCAAAACTGCTTCATTGCCATGTCCCATGTAATACTGCAAGGTTATGGCATTTGGAATTATTGGTTTGTAAACTACAATGTGCGAGTTTAAAGCATGAGACCTGAAGATAACGCTAGATTATATTTTGGAATAGGCGTGACTCAAAACTTTTCTGAAATTGTCCCCAGACCCCCTTCTTAATTTCCACCTTTTTGATGACCATAGGCACTATAATGTTTGGAATATCCCTTTTGAATTTTACACTTCTTAGTGTTTCTTAAAGACTGCTGGCAGAGGACTAAAAGGGCTACAGCTCTTCCGTTGGAGCATGGATAGTGATAAACGTGTTATATCGTGGTGGGCTCTCTTCTTTAAGTTATTTTAGCAGCTCTAATACTCAGCACACTGCATCTTAGTCCCCTTCGGAAGAGTCAGAGCCGTTGGAAAGTTTCTGGCACCAGTGCTGAACATCTATAGTCTTTAGGTCCAAAATATACTTCTGCCTCCCATCACCGCTGCAATATGCAAAAAAGCCATTACCTAACATCATCTGAGGTGAAGCAAGCATGTTTTTTTTCTAGATTCTAGGGAAATTCAAGTGTTGCTTTATAACTCGTGGATCATGTGTTGGCATCACAAAACTTGTTGGTAAAATTTTTAGCACCGAAACACTGAAGTGGAATTATGGCTGCAAGAGTAAAAGTATCGGTATACTTCCCTGGTTGAATGTTCGTGGAAGGGAAAATCTACCAAGTGAACAGGTTTCCTCACTAATTAACATCTTCATAGCTTATGTGGTAATCATTAGTTCTCTTAAGAAGGCTTTATCATGAGTAGCTTTCGCCATTCTCCATTTATATGTGTACATGCTTAAGCCGGAAATGTGTAATGATTGGTTAAAGGCCATTCCCTCTAGTTGTTACTCCATCCCCCCTATTCCGGCTTATACTGCAGCAACTCCAGTCGCGCATTGATGGTTTAGGTTTATTTTGCAACTCTGTAGTATTGTTGCTCCATGTTTATGTTTAGTATGTTTTGTTGAACATCTACTATTCGCCTAGCTGAAAAGAGACGATCTCTTGGGCAATATTTGACTAGGCCTAGTGGGTGACTGGAGGATAGATGAATCGATAATAGATGGTAGAAATATGCACATCCTATAGTGTTTTCAATATAATCGATTAAGCATAGGTGGTTGCTACCGTGTAATTAAGAGGAATAGACATTAACCAATCAGCGCAAAATTTCACTTTAATCACGTATACCACGAGAAAAGCGATTTTTGAATACGAGAAAAGGCTGAAATCACGGCAAATAGAAGCATTTGACTGATGTTTTTGAAGAAGTTGCGTTTTGCTTTGAAAATACGTTTAAAGACAAAATATTTCTTTTGCTTATGTGTCTATGTGTGGATTGTTATTAGTTTGAGTTAAAGTAAATACAATGAACATTTCCATGAGTGTCAACAATACCTGATCATTTCTTAGGAATTTTACAAATCGCTTATTTATGATTGCCTTGTACTTATTGAAGATATTCTCAATCACATAGGAAATTGCTTAGGCATACGCTTAAGTTAAGATTTATTGCAAAAGCATGTCTGTCTCTTAGTGAAAGTCATATCTTCAACTAATCATAATATATTTTTGCATTTTATTGTCATTACCTACCTTAAACTTTATGAATTGTGATTTACTCCATAGCTATTAATTTCAAACTTTTTGCCAATTTGTTGAGAAGAATTTATCAAAGAAATCAAAGCATTGTTAGTTTGTTCTGAATTTCAATGGCAAAGATATTTGAAAACAGTAGACTAGACTATACTATAAATAACAAAGACAAAGTGATTGGAATATTGACAAGATAAAGAGAAAAAATTCAGAAATATTTGCTATGTCTTGCAGTAAAATAATGCTCGTTACATGATCGTTGTTTCTGCTTATACTTCAAAATCACTATTTTGTTTTTGTCAAGGGTGATACTATCATTACCTATCCAAAGTTAAGCTTGATCCCAGCCACAAGCTCAACAACTACAGAATGGCCACTGGATCCTAATCAAGACTATTACTACTTTGTTGATAACGGTTGCGACAGTGCTGCATCCAGAGTGGATACTGATTTCATCGTTAATCTGAATAAGATGATGCTCCAAGGAAAAATTAAGGAAAATAAACGTAATCTTGCTTAAAATTTTATTACTATTTTATTGAATTCCAGAAAGTAGTGCATAGTGGGCAGAAGCTGTCGTCTGCTATTTCGAAGGCAAAGTCATGAGGCACTTCGAAGTGTAGTTTAGTCCTTGCTCATTTTCTAGCCAGCATTGATTGAAGATATGGTGGAAACATTTGTGAGATAGGCAGAGCAGCCCACTCTGCTTCAAATAACGATGACCCAGCATAAGTTTTCTTCCTTACATTAATTCACTGCAAACGAAAATAGAACGAACGCTACCTTTACCTCTTTAGGAGAGTAATAGCCAATTTGCATTGCACAAACTAACCCAGGTTCGCTCCGGGTTAAGTCTAACCTGGGATCGCCCAGGTTTAATTTAAACTGCATTTGCTTATGCGTTAATGTAAATTGAAAGTCGGGGCGAATCTGGGTTAAGCGAGTGTGACACAAGCGCAGAGGTAAAAGTAATCACAATTTGATGTGAAAGAAGCCGTTAAAAATAGCGAATGACAACAAGTCAAATTCCTGTGAACTCCACTACAGAATAAAGGCGCTTCTTCTAAGAGTGCTGATCCTTATTCTTTATCAGTTTACGAAGAATGCTTCACAATCATGATAAAAGCGCCATGAATAGCGAAAACAGGCAGCTAGCGCACAACTGGGGAGAAATGTGGAAATGATGCAAATGAGAGCTGATTTGCAGATAAGTCTAACTCGTGGAAGCCTTGCACTTCTTTTACCAGCATTATTCAAGCGCCTTCGTTGTATTGCGCATGTATTTTTTATTGTGCAAACTCGGGTTCACCCCAAGTTCAATTTACGCTATAGATTGGCTGGATCTAACCCGGGACGAACCTGGGTTAGGTCGATTTATATTGGCAAACTTAGGGCGAACCTGGGGCGAACCCGAGGTGAATCCCGCTCAATTTGTGAAGTTTAAGTTGGCTATAAGGCATAGGATTTGTTTTATCTTGCACTATTTTAGCATTAAGGAAAGCATACTTCAAAATATCATTTGAAACTTTGCTAGTGTTCTTCTTTTACAGAATATGCAGTTCCTTGTGTAATGATACTGACTGGTGGTGGGAAGCAGAGCTTCGAAGTTATGCACAACTTCCTGCAGTACAACGAACCTCCACCATCTCTGAAGCCTGTGGTGATTATCATAAAGGGAAGTGGAAAACTAGCTGATCTGTTGTCTTACCTTGTTGAAGCCATCCCTAGGTAAGTAAATCTTCCAGATACTAGACCGTCTCCCAAGTCCAATACATAGGACAAAATTTAAGGCTTTTGGTCCAATGGCTTCGGCTTTCTGCAGCTTTTCAAAAATTGGATAGAAACTTAATTGATATTTATTCTTCATGCTGCTCTGACATATGGCAATTTCAGGTGCTCTGAACCAGGTCTTCTCGACGAAAACTTACTAAGCGCCATTGTAGCCATTTTAGCAAGCAAAAAGCACTTCAGTTAAAACTATACCTGCCTCCTGACGTGCACCCCTCTCAGCAGTTAAGGATAATGGAAATGTGGTGCCATAAAGTAGCAGTTTTGAGTTTATGAAAAAACTCTCAGATAGTGTTATCCAGAAGTTAGTGATATAGTTCACTTCCTATTTTCTCTTTCTTCTTCGAGTGCAGTTGCTGAGGGTCACTTTGTATGACCAAATGCATCACGAGCGGCGTACGCGCCGCTAGTCGTGGAGACCTGCTCTGGTGGGTGTAAACATGAAAATTTTTCTGAAGGCAAGTCCCAGACTTATTCTACCCTACAATAAACTATCGTGTTCCCAAAGATATACTGGAGTGAAGCAAGAACGCATTTCTTTGTCATTGTTGATTCAGTGAATTAGACGATAAATTGGTACAATCTAACTGAAGCAGTCACGGCCAACTTCTTTGCCATGAATCAAAACAAAATTGTAGAAATAGAAAATGAATAGCAAGAATATCACTTTGTGAAAACACATCCCCTGTAAACCTCCAAGAATTCTAACTTGTTACCTGAGGATAGGACAAACTCATCCCGAATCTTTCTAGGCTATTTCGCAACGGATTCTTCTATAATTTATAATAGTTGTTTAGTTAATAATTAATGCCAATCTGCAAATAATTACTCTATTCTGATTTACTTGCAATGTTACTCGTCTTCGCCATCATGCTCAAATTTCTTATCATAAACCCACGCGTTCCAACTGATGTCATATTCCCTGTAATATGCGACATCATAGTACAAATCTTTGCAACTCGGCAAAACAGGAGCTGAGACCCCAAAGGAAATTTTTAACCACGGCCCTAACTACTACAAAAGTCTAATATCTACAGTCTTTCCACTTCATCAACTACTAAGTCAGTTTGTTTCAGTTAGTGCGGTATAATAAGATTCCTTAAATTCTATATTGGTACATTAGCACTATAGGGCCATTCCCATGTGAAGTACGAGACATCCTGCGAAAATAGCTAAACTTCTAATGAAAGCACCTGAAAATGAACTCATAAGCGTGTTTATCATGACAATGAATGTACAGAGCTTAAATATTTACAAAATAACTCTGCATCCTGCGAAACCTACTTCTAGCCGAAGGCTATAAAGTTGCGTGGCATACGTGACATCATAAAGATTACATCATCCAAGTAATATTTTGTTCTTTGAGATTTCTCTGGATTTCTAAGAGCGAATCACAAATCTTTGAGTACGTAGCAATGCTAATAGATATAGTTTCAAGGCAACTTGAATAGTTTAGTTAATTTCTTCATTTTCTGGAAAAATGTGGTACAATATCTCGTAGCGTACCTGACAAAATGCATTACGGATGTAATTTTGAAAACAATCTCAATCAAAACAAAGCATTTTGAAATTCGAAAAACGTTCGCCAATTGTACTGCTAACTTCCAAGACATTGTATTGTTATCAATACTCTGCTGATTTCCCCTATTTTGTGCCCCTAGCTAGAGAGTTGTTTTCTACAACCCTGATTAACATTTCGTTAGAATGGCCCTATATCATATGCGGACACGATGCCTGGAATTCATTGCAAAAATGTGTGATCGTTACTTTCTCTGCATAAATGGTACATAGTCATTTGTGCGAGAATACCACTGGTAATAGCTCAGGAATCTCTTGGGTCTGATGTTTTACTGAATCCAGCCGTAATACTTCAAGGCAGGGGATCTATGGCCTTGGTGAAATTGGAGATTTTTGTAATTAGCAGTATCCCAAAGGCCCTTTTTGACGCAGCCTGATAAGCCTCATTGAATCCAATAAAAACTGCTACTTCAAGGAGGCTACGAAACCTATAAATTTTCCTTTTCATATTTTCAGTGTCAGAGCGCTAGGCAGTTATAGTGTCATTCAAGGCCCGGAAGCAGATAGGTGTTAAGTTACTTCTTTAGATTTCATTAATTCTTTTACCATTGATGGGCATTCATGACATAAAAACATGGCAAAAATTCAGCCTCATACCTTGGGAACGAGTTGAAAAATGAGACTGAATTTTTGATATCTCTTTATGTCATGGATACCAATCAGTAGTGAAAATAAACAATATCGTAAGACATGATTTGACACCCATTTGCTTCCGTGAGTTGGAATAAGCCCACAGCTGATCCATGTGCAGAACTTAAGCATTTCTTAGCGCTTTTAGTCCCATTATAAACTATCTCCTTTTCTTTCTTGATAGCATTGAGAATTTTGATGCTGTACTGCAACAGGCTGAAGAAACATACAATGAAGATCATCTAAATGATCAGTGGTCTACCTTCGTTGAGACACTTAGAGAGGTTCCTGATTACAATCAGAAGATGAAAGACATAGTGGTTGAGCACAAAGATCAAGTAAGGAGTATCAAGTATTTATCATAGACAAAAACCTATGTATTTGATTGTTGCTTCTTCGAAAGATAATCTACTAGAGGATTCTTCAATATTGGGAGCTGCTATTTTTAATGTTGGGTACAACGGTGGAAGAATATTTAGACAAATGCAAAAGTTTAATTACCCCCCCCCCCCA
>WIPJ01020379.1:268819-280475 GCA_018155075.1 Cassiopea andromeda | reverse complement strand
TATATATATATATATATCCTATCTATATAAGGTCTGCTATGATTTGACAAACGATAACTAGCTAAGCAGTCTCAAAGTCAAATACTTGTCCAGTATACTTCTGAAGCTCAAGTCTCAAGCTATTGGTGCAATAACTTGCATCTGCTCCGCCATGTTATGTTTCCGCATATCATATTTAATGCCATGCACTATTTCCTCTTGGATTTCGCCTCATCACTAGAAAGTCCCAGTGTGTAATTTACCTTAACGAATAAAGTGAGTAAATAAGGGGTTCTTGACCTCTTCACTGCGAATATAACATGAAAAATCTAGTTACTTGTACTAATGAAAAGCAAAGAGCCCCCAACCAAAATCAGCTCCTTTTTGCACCAAACTGTGTGCTTGCGAGCAAGGACTGACCAGGAGTGGGGACGTGGACACCAGAATGGGAATGGAATTTTGTAGAGAGGACCTTCTACACTGCGCAATTCTTGCATCGGTTTTATTTACTTATGAGTGAAGAATGGAACCTGATGAGTCAGGATTGTCTCAAAACAGCGTAGGTGAATCATTTTTAACTAAGATAAAAATATCAAATACATTACATTAAATTCAATGCATTCCTAGATATATTCATATTGATCAATTCTGCAATTAAGTTTTGCAAAAAAGTTTTTGTGTCAAGGTACTTGTGAGCTTTATTATAAAACGAGTTCACTTTATGAATTCAGTTCACTCAGGTTTAACGAGTTCATTCACGGCATTCTTGGTGAAAGAAGAGTACCTTTACCTGCTTGTGCCTTTTTCTCAATCAGAGAGACATTCAAAGGCTCAGGAGACTTCACTGGCTTCCAAGATGAAGATTCTTAATAGTTTTATATGTATGGCAAAATTTATGTTTTTTATTGCATTTGCTTTCCCTCTCTTCTAAGGTTCTGGAGTAGTTGAGTACATGAGCTTCGTGTTTGCAATTTTCGCTGGCCAAACGGAAACTGTCAGAAGACATTTTACAGATGACCCGTATATGGTGTGTGCCAAAATTATTTTTCAAAGAGTCCTACTTTCGATTAATGTTTGTACCTCTAGCTCTTTCATCCTAATGGTTACACTGTTGTGCTTTTCATGATTTTCGCCGTAAAATTTAATCATGGATTACATTAATAAGCAAAGATGTGCAGGCATGCGTTGATAAGTTTTTGCTGTCTCTAAGTTGACCACACCAGCTAAAGGATAGCGCTACCGTGGGATGTTTTGGAGGCTGCAGCCCTTTGAAAAGTTCAATGAGCTCCTTCGTTCCACACCTAAGTTTTTAAAGAATTCAATGCACTCTTGGCCTCTTCATGATCTGCTCTTGTTAATCCACTTTCAAGGGCGATATTTGCCAATATTGTTTTCTCGCTTGACTTACTGTCGGCGCTTTAGCAGTATTTGACCCCCTTCCAACATTTCTTTCCTACTACCACCTATTCATAAGTCGCATAAACTATCATAAATTAATGTTCCCCGATGTATGACTTGGCATTCGACACAAGGTACCTGTTCTTTATTGTCACTCAGAGACGCTGGAACCTGTTTTTGAGTGAGGGGACTGGGGGCAAGCGGCAAACTCCAATTTTTGGTGGGCAGTGAGGGTGAGGGGCGGAGCCACTTAAACTTTTTACAGGTGCACCCTCAGATTACAAGAAAACCTTCTTTTTAGTGTCAAAGCACATCTTTGATAAGATGGGATACGCTATCTATTGCATTATATCATAAACGTGCAAAACAGAAGGGGGCTTGCTTGTCACTAGACTGTGTACCTTCATTTTCTGATAATTAGTTGAATATTAATTGTTCAAGAAACGTTTTAGGTCTTCAAAGTGATGACAAATTCGATTTTGAAATCAAACAACCTAACAAGAGCTAAGGAAATTCTGGAGAAATATAAATTCAATGTAGAAGATTATGTCAAAAAGAACTTGAAGAAACTGTACAAGCTCGACGGACCAATACGACCTAGAGTGAACGTAAGTCATGTTTCTAATTGTCTTTAGTATCTAATTTTGGTATAGGACCTGGATCTGTTGCAAAGCTCCCACCAAGGAAGAGAATGTAAGGCTAAGTAGTGAGGATATGAAATGGAGCTTCGGGTGGCTCTAGCACGTCTCAGTAGGTCAGGTATAATATGCTTGGTTTAATATATTAGTGTATGGTTTATTTTACTTTAACTTCTGTAATTGAGAAGTGGTTGAACAGCTTAGTTGATTTATTTTCCTTTCCAGAAGTATACATTGAGGTATTATGTTTAAATGGAGCTTGCCAGTTATCTATTTTAAGTTAAATATTTATGTCCATTTTTAAGGAAATTGTGCTTCATAAAAAGCCATTTTGATTGCAGGTTTCAGAGTTTGACCCAATCAAGCTGTTAGAGTTCTTTAAAACCAGATATAGAAAGGTATGTCTGGAAACAGAAATTATTTCACTACAGATCAAATTACAGCACTTTTACTAACTTAAACAAATTTTAATGTAGTCGCAAGCCTCTTTTCACTTAGAAAGGCGCATCTTCTTCCGAAAATGAAAGGAATGTATTCAAATCCTTTTCTATGTCTTACTTTGTCTTAAAGCAAATAAAAGGATGAACAGTATAATAAGCATTATATCGATAGTGCAAAGTTGATCTACAAATAGTACTATAACTGAAATGCACAAAAATTCAAAGTCTTGATGAAAGTTGAGATTTGCATTATTCTTAAATTGTTTTTAAGTTTCAGCGATTCTGAACCTTAATATTCTTATAAACTTTATTCTTATAAAAAAGTGTATATATTTACATGATTCTAATTGCAAATGATATGCTAATATGGATAATTAAATAAATGGTAGTCAATTCAATTCAATTCAATTCAAATTCATTTCAAATTCTACTACTACTTACTACTTACATTAACATGCAGCAACATAATGAGATACAATATAACAATAAGCATAATTTAATAATGCAACTAAGCCTATTTTAAACAATTTAATAGACTTCTTTTAGGAGGAGCTCTTAAAGTAGGTAGACAAGCAAGATAAGAGCCCTCCCTCCTAGTTGCCATGCATGGCCAATTCATGTGTTTGTCATTTGTTAAAGTCTATGTTGCTTTCTTGTCAAATAGAGTTTAATAGGTGCACTTTTACCTTTTTTTGAATAACAACTTGGAAGTAGATTGTCTGAGTTCAAATGGCAATTTATTCCATAATGTTGTACCCATATATTGAATACATTTTACACCATACTGCACCACTGATGGCATCGTTGATATCAGAGATATATTAGTCGCATCGCTGATATCTGGGAGGCATCAACACCACATTAGGCTATGCAGAGATGTTGCTTCAAAAGTTGAACTCGTTGCAACTTTTTCATATCGAAGGGACATCAAGGTAATGTAAATGTCTTGACTCCTTCTACAAGGTTTCTCTCTCGTCAATTTAGGCCTATTTTGAAAGTTGTATTCAAGTATATTAAACTTTTTAATTCCAGTTGGTTGAAAGGGATATCAAGTAAGAAAGAAATGTTGATCTTGCAGTAAAACAGTTGGTTGCCAGTTGAAATTGGCAGTTGAAGCTAAATTAGAATATTAGGGGGTGGATACTCGCACCCCTATGGCTACGCCTCTATGACTACTCCTGGAATGTATATGGTAATTTACAGTTATTTAATTTCAATTAATTTGGTAGTTTGCAAAATTTATATGGTAATTTGGCAATTAGGAATACTTTATGACTTCTTCCTGAATGAACAGTACTGTAGTTTGCAAAATTAATTAAGAATTACTAAATTACCTTATACATCCATATAAATCCAAACATATGTGTTAGGACTTAAAATGCCTTTCTTCGCTGATTCAAAAGATAAGTCTGAACCGAGAATTCATACTCATAAAAAGACACCATTGAACTCTAGTTTCATCATTCTTCTTCTTCTTCTACTTCTACTTCTGCTTCTGATTCTAACTAAAAGTGTTCTAACAACGGTATATAAAAGATTACTCCAAAAATACTAACCAATCAAATTAATCAATAACAGGAAAATGACTAACTATTACGCACAATTTTTAACAATAATCTATTACGTTAGTTTCAGTCCCCTATAGTTCAATTAGTGAATCAGTTTCCTAAACCTCCTCTCAGCTCCAGTGCATACGAGGCTTTTATGTAAATGACATACAGAAGAAAAAACATAATGATACATACAGCGCGCCGCTACATGAATGAATGGCTACATGCAATGCTATTCTACATGCACGTTTGCGGGTTTTTTCCAACAATATGCATTTCAATCCATATAAATAAATATAAATCCAGAAGGAGCTCTGCCGAACAGGAATATGCCAGTATAAGAATTATACTTATAAAGCGTTTTGAATGTTTTACTGCAAGATCAACATTTCTTTCTTACTTGATATCCCTTTCAACTAACTGGAATCAAAAAGTTTAACTTACTTGAATACAACTTTCAGAATAGGCCTAAATTGACGAAAGAGAACCCTTGTAGGAGGAGTCAAAACATTTACACTACCTTGTCTTCTGTGGCATCAACATCTTCCTGTTTTTCATTTATAGAATCAAGTTCACTTTGTCTTCTCCGACAAATTGAGCACCCAAAACATCTTCTACTATATTGATAGAAGTGCTATCAAAGGTACTGTCAATACAGCTGTCAACGACACTTCCACTAGAAACGTTAGTCATCCAGAGTTCAACATCATACCTTACCATTGCATTAGATTAGGGGTCACCAACATCCAGCCGCGGGGCCACATCCGGGCCCATCTACTATCCAATGTGGTCGCAGTGCTTGGGGAAAGTGTGCATATATTTTTGAAGTATCATGCTGTTCCGACTAGTTACTAAAGTGTGTGTTACATTTTGCAATTTTTGTAGCCTGCCAAATTCACTTTTCCCACTGCAGCTTCCAAAATGCATATCATGAGCTATAAGAGGGCTGTACATTGCCAGCATCTGGTCCCGTCAAGGATAGTTTGTTGTGTTCTTGGAGATGAATTGCATCAGCATCATATGCATCAGCTCCATTTCAGATATGGAAACTTGATACGGGGTTATTTGCCCCAAAAAACTCTGCTCATTGCAGAACATACAAAGCAGAGCAATTAAGAATCAGATACCATTCGAGCAATTACGCATAGAGAAAATCATTACAAATTGCCGGTTCGTAATGGCACATTAGATTCTCAAGAATATGTGTATAGACTAAGGTTTAAGAGGAGAACTCGAAACTCAAAATACGAAACCTAAACAATTTTGTTCGTACGTCAGTGCAAAGGTCTGGGATGATATCCCAAACACCATTAGAAATGTAGATTCCGCTCACCTTTTAAAGCAAAAAATGAAAACTCACATCTCGGACCAATGAATGAACCAGTATAGGATCAAGATATCCCTTAACATGACCACCTAATAAATCGACTTAAGTTTGCTTTTTGTTCATTTTTCTTTATTTTGACCTCTCTTCTGCTTTCCATGTAAATACCTTTGTTTCTGTAACTGTGTAACTGAAGGAGTATCATGCTAATAATGATAACAATGAAAATAATGATAATGTCAATAGATGCAATAAGACCACGTCAGCTCAGTATTTGGGGGGTGTATTCTTTGCACCCTAGTACGGTGCAAAGAAGTAAATGTGTGAAACTGCCACGAGAAGCTAAGATTAACTACTATAATCAATTAGATGCCAAACACTTTCTTTGCGAAGAGTTGAACCATAAGCAACTGATAAATGACTGTTTATTTTTCTACCCAATATAGAGCGACAATAACATGCTTGACCTTGATGCAACTATGAAGGATCTTACTGATGGAAGTACGATAAGTATCGACGATATGCTTGACGATGATATGCTTGAAAGTCATGCAACTATGAAGGATCCTACTTGTGGAAGTAATATCGCCACGAAAAATGACAATCAGAAGGTTATTCATTCAGAGTATCGTGCCATACGCATTAATTTTATTGGCTCAGAGGTCGCCAACCTCCAGTCCCTGAACCAGATGCTGTGCCAACTACCACCTAATCCAATCCGAGTGCTTGGGGAAAGGTGCCTGTATTTTAGAAGCATCATGCTGTTCTGACAAAGCTCTGAAGTACATGCTACACTTTGCAGCTTTGGCAGTCTGCCAATTTCATTTTTCCCACCAAGTTCTCCAAATTCAATAGCATCTGGACCCGATAAAGAGAGTACCTTGTGATTACGGCCCCTGGAGCCAAGAAAGGTTGATCACCTCTGTATTAGATAATTGGCACCATTTCGCATGTGTCAGCAACACATTGGAAGCACTACTGATAACACTCTGTAGATGGGTAAATGGAAAGCTTTTATAGGGCCTGTTGTTATACCCTTCGTTTATATGAACCAGAGTATTTGTCCAAAATATATCAATTTAAAAATGGGCATATGTTATTTGATAATCATGTATTCCGCATGTGAATGTTTGACACCGTAGGATTTTATATGGCGCCTTATTAACTATAAATGATAAATGACCAATGATACTTTTTATCATTCTGCAATCTTTGAATACCTCAATGCATCGAATAGAAGCCCTCTCGAATATGCACTCCCTCTCTATCCATTTTGTAAGAAAAGGATTCCTCTATTAGACGACCAAAATCATGAACTTCACCTGATATTAATGTAATTTATGAAGATAGAACGGATGAAAAATTAAAATCTTGAACAACATACGCAGGTATAGCAAAAAATTCCTCTATTTCAGCTTAGCAGAAAGGTAACTGAACACCGTCTTCCCTCTCTTAGTTCACTATTGAACGATAGGGAAGCAATTCCATGCCACTTGGAAAACATTTGGAGAGGGAGAAATACGAAAAATTTGAAAGCACTGTAAAGTTTTGCAAAAACTATAGCTTTTCTCATAATTTCTTTCCATGATTGTAGTTTTTTAATATTTTTGCAAGCTGTTATTTTTATTCGTAACTTACGAAAGAAGCAAGCTATAAAATACTTGATAAAGATCCACTCTTTTAAATCCCCCCCCCTTCAATAGAAGTCTCCTGAAAATGTTGAAATTTACTGTGGACTTTGTGCTTCTATTCAACATATTACGGTAAAGTTCAGGGGCTCCAGAAACATGGAGGCAGCTGGGACAGCAGGTATTGCATTCTTTATTGCAATAAAAGTGTTATGAAAAGAAGGAGAACATTCAAAATTTACACAACACTTTATTGGGTGGCTCTTGAACTTTTTCAATATGGTCTTGCGCTGAAATCGTTAATTTTAGGCCAGCTAGTAGCGTAAAGACTATCTTGAATCTTAAATCTAGGTCATTTCACTCCTCTGGGGGATTTTCCTGTCAATTACTCTCTCGTCTCACTTCTTATAGCAAACTATTTCATGCTTCTTAGTATATTCTCCTGCTAGATCTCTCCCGCAATATTGACATCTCTTGTTCTTTCTCGTAACTTCTACACCGCATGTTCCGCTATGCCTTGCCAAATTCTTCTTTAGTAACTCACTTCCACACCTGTCGCATGCCCCTGTCCCTTTTTCTCCTTGCCTTGTTACCTTAATATTCCCTCCACAAACCTCATCCTCTCGCTCATCTACAGGTATGTTATACTTTTCTTTACATCTTCTTTTGTGTCTTGCCATGTTAGCAATACCTCGGTCTCGTGCTTAGCTTTTGTTGATTCCAAGTGATAATCTCACTTTCTTTTCCGCTTTTGCTTCCGCAAATAGTTCCGCTTGCTTTCACTCTCTCCGTCTGATCCGCCTTCTTTTCCTGTCCTCCTACCTTTTTTCTGTGGTCCATACTGTATTCCCTCTCCTTGTCTTTACCGGTCCCCTTCTATTTCCTAACTCCGTTCTTTGTGTCGTTTTCCTCCTCGCTGACTTCGGGTTCTCGTTGAAATCCTTAACCATCATCTCAATTTAGGTCTTCTCGTAACTGTGATGGAATTTTGATATTGTTATGTGCCCACCTCCTCATCCAGAGACCATGCTGGTAACACGTTCTCTTTCTTCTAAAGAGTGAGGGGATGTAGTTTGGTCAGTTTGTACTTCCACAACTTGTACTGGTGTGCAGTCTTTCCTTGCCGCCCTTTAAGGTAGTAGTCTACTATTAGCATGAAATCTTTAGCAAATTTGTTTTTCTATGGAAAATTTCGAGTATATCTATCTAAGAACGTAGTACTTAGATAAATTGCAAAAACAGAAAGAAGCAACGTTCAGGAATTGCAAGTAAGAATGTTTTGCTGGATTTTCAACATCGTTATTAACAACATAAAATGCTTTACCTTGATATCAGGGTATTCTTCACAAAACCATTGATGCATCTTGTTTGTGTCTAGAACCTCTGGAAGATGCAATCGCCTAGTCTTTGCCCGACAATAATGGCTCTTCCTCCCCTTGAATGACTAAATGTGACCTCTCACTGCTTGAATTGTTTCATCAGTTAATTTGTGAGGACAATTTGAATGTTTTCCTCGACCATCAATGGCAGGGTGGCTTGAAATACAAGTAGAGAGTCACTTAAAGTAGGATAGTAAATTAGAGTACTAGTTTTTTTTCATGCAAGTATAAGTGTTGCGCACCCTAAGCTATTGGTAAATTACTGAATTTTCATAAAAATATCTAGATTTTAGTACTTCATTATCAATTGGATCAAGCTCTAGAGACAATGAAAAAACTTTCACATGTACTTGAAATGACATTCCTGTTGGTTTTAAGTTGGTTATGTGTGATTTTCAAAGAGGGAGCTGAAGGCCTTGGCGCAAACCTGAGCTCTTACCAATGAGTCGCCATCTTTGATAAAAACATAGTACTTGACTGAAACATTTCTGTCTTTCTTTTGATCACTTATGTCTTGCTTTTCACGCCTTCTTTTTGCATTCTGCGGTTCTGTCGTTTTGCAGATCTTTCCATTTTCTACCGCAATTTTCACGGACATTGCTCTCACGAAATCCAAAATATTATTCCTGATCCAGTGAGGCGTGTTAAAACCACCAGAAGCTATACTTATTCACACCCTTTCCAAATTACGCTACCTAATCCACAAACTCTATCTCACAAATCATCTTTCATTCCTAGACCTTCTCAACTGTGGAACTCATTGCCACCCACTACTTTCCCTGAATCCTAAAATTTGTCATCTTTTAAATCTAACATCAACAAACTTGATTTTGTCTCCCTCTCTACTTAAACTTCCCCATTTTCTCAGTTTTTCCTTTGTCGGGCTTTGTTATAGGCCCTACGGCCTTTCCCCGACATTACTTATTAAAAAAACGAGGCTGTCACAGGCCGTATGCAAAGATAGTAGGCATGTATGGTACATTGCATTGTACATTATATGTACCCAGTTATATAGAATGTGCTAAAACTCAAATAGTTTGATGATATGGTGTAATCATTATATCGCTATTATAGTTTTTATATGATATGCTGTACAAACCTTTAAAATGTTTGTTGCATAACTAAACCCCGTAAATCTTATGTTACTTTAGCCTACATCTCCCCTTCAGTTTTGAAATTGATGCGTGGCCCCTGTTGCAGTTTATCTGTAACGCCAATATGGCATTAAACCACAATACTGTTCCCTTCAAAACAGTGCAACAGGTGCCTAGGTTTCTCGTGTAATGCTTACATTTTCAGTAGAGAAGTATATCATACACTCTTATTCTTATAAAAACAATGGCCTGAAATTTGGTGGAAAATTACGGACAAATCAAGAACAATGTTGGGCCTGAAGCATTGTCGCTCAATGTATTTTTGGAAAACGATGCAGATGCTTTCCACTAACAAATAGACATGAAGCGTCCTTTCTTTGTCAGCCTGAGGATAATTGACAGCTTTGGCACTTTTCTTTGATTTTCGTAAATTAACTGCTCGTAGTGGGACTAGATACTGTTTTAGCATTGTCTTTGTTCATAAACTTTCTTGAACAAAAAGCAATAATATGCAAGAGCGATCATCTTCGTTGTAAAATTGATTCTCATTCAATCAAAGCATCCAGTTTTATCTTGTATATTGTCTTTCTATGAATTTCTAAACTACAACTTAAGAACAAATTAAGAACAATTCTACCTCAAAATTTGGGAAAAATTAAGAAGAGCCAGCCTGAACCTCAATTTTACTGGTTCTTATAAAAGATGAGTGTAGTGCTTTTTCATTAGCTTGTATCTTGGGCATATGGGTTTGTGTCACATTTGTTTATCTCTGCAAAGAATGAAATTTGATAAACTGCACAATGATAACGAGATTTCATTCATTCTTTCATTTTAGGTTGTCAATCCAATTCAAAAGCTATTTATCAATTCCATACTGTTTCTTGATGTAAATGCTGCCAAATTATTTTGGAATTTTGATCCCTACAATCCTCTGTCAAATGCTCTTCTTGCCTATTCACTGCTGAATGGATTGAGAAAGGAAGCAACGGAAGTGGCAAAGTCAGCTCCGAATGATTTTAAGCAAGCTTTGAAGTAAATTTTTATGCTGTTACATTTCGGGATACCTTAAGCAGGGATGCCGGAGCACAGGAGCAAAAGGGGAAGCTTCCCTCCTGCCCATGAAGAGCAGGGACAAAGGGGGCAAAAGTCCCTTCTTATGCGTCTGCTGATAGAACTTTTACACATAATCTTCTTATATTCGTTCTTCTCTTAGGCTTGACCTCATTATTTTCTCAGAAATTTGTCCCGAAATGCAACATTGATTGGTAGGTTAAAATTTTGACGCCATTACGATAGAAATAGTAATTTTGTTTCAAACTTCAAATAATTAAATCAATGTTAAAAATGCAATTATACACTTCTTTATAATAGATAGTGCACAATTGGCTAGTCTGCTAATAAGATGCAAAGCTAAATATGGCAACAACTACAGGTAAAAATGCAAAATAGAATAAGGATAATGACGCAAATTTGAAAATATTAAAAGTTCAATAATTCAGGATATGTCCATTGCTTAATGCACCTGCAATTGATAAAGTAAGACCATCTGATGGCATTATTTGATGCTTTCATGAAAATATTTTTCTGGACAGTAGCTTCATAATGCAGATCATGTAGCATTTGCGGAAGTGAATCAAAAAATGTGCCAAAGATGCCAATAGCATTAATGGAGAGAATAACAAACTTAATACTGGTGTAGTTTGCTTTACTGTTATTAGAAAGAGGACGATGTTTTGCTAATTTGGGATCATTATTAATTTTAATGTTGGAGTATAACCCAACAGCTAGTTCTAGCAGATAAGCAGAAGTACCATTGAGTATAAGGACAAGAGCATGCCTGAGAGAATCTCCAGTAAACAAAGATGGGGATAAGAAAGAAGGTGGATCCACAAATAATGAGATATTCTTAAATAACTATAGAGAATTTGGAAGATGTAAAAGGAATGAGTTATGAATCCAGTTATATCTGCCATCAATCTGGTAAGACTTATACTTTGATACAATGTGTTGAAGGGTTTCCAACTGGAAGCAAAAGGAGCAAGCTGATGTCGAAGACAGAGACCATTTGCAAAGGTTCTTTCTAGTAGCGAGAGTGTTATTTAGGTACTTGATGGTGAAGTTGAAAATGTTTCTAGGCATATTCTCCTGTACCTTGGACCAAAGACCACGAGTTTTGCTGCTAGCATGAAGAAGGATAGAAGTAAGGATGAAGCCTTGTGACTTTAG
>WIPJ01020379.1:257205-268709 GCA_018155075.1 Cassiopea andromeda | reverse complement strand
GCTTGGTATTACGGAATTGGTCATACTGAATGTTGCAACCGATACTTGAGCTGGACCAAAGAGCGTTAATATCAGAATTAGGAGATGACTTAAGAGCGTTTCTAACTACTACTTGACACTGCATAAATTTTGTAGATGGCAGGATAAGGCTCATTCCGTACTTTGATTTCGATAGGATGAGAGAGCTTAAGGTTGCACTGATAGGAACGAGTGATATTTAGGTACTTGATGATGAAGTTAAATAGTAAGATGATATATTTATAGTTGGCTTGAAAACTATTTGAAGCAAACATTCGCCAACTCTTCAGCACTCACAATTTCTAAATTTGCTGAAATGGGCTGCGTGAAAAGAAAACTAGATACAGATGCGTAATGTACACACAATCCCTTCTAACTTTTACTTTTATTTTGAATTCATTATCAGTTTTGCAGCATTATAGTGATCTGGAAATTGATTCCAAATTATGCTTCCTCTAAACGAAAATGCCTTGTTACTATGCTTTTTTGTCATAATCAGTGCAAATGCCTTTCTAAAAACTTTTGCCTCATTTCCTCCTGTTGCTCCGGCATCCCTTCCTTACGCACACAATATGATACTCAAATATTTACTAAATTCATATATTTACTACTTGTTTCTACGTCAAACTGCAGTGTTTGGTGCTTTTGAGGCGATACCTAAGTAATAATAGTTTCAGAAAAAGCTGCTTTTCATCATGTAAGATGTATGTGCATATTTCATAAACAAATGTATTTAGCAAATGAAACTATATTTAAGATATATTTGTACAAGGTAGTGGCACACTCGCCTGGATGGGGGTATGAAGTATGAGCCTCTCACAGAATAATTTGAGGAGTGGCAGAGTGATAGAGGACTTTACAGCACATTTATGGTGCTACTTTTAGGTCTGAGCTGATATTAAAAAGACGTTAATTTTGTTGACCTTGGAGATGTCTCACCCTAGAAGACAATTTCCCAGCACGGTGCTCATAGTAAAAATCTTTAATTGCAAATAGTTCATAGATGAATTTTACTATATCATTGTTGAAGCAAATATATTTTATTGGAGAACTTTTGAAGTATTTTGAACCTAACCTTATCCATATCACAGAACTCTGTTATGTGTCCATTTCTGCACATTCTTAATCTCATTGCCTATTTCAGATACTTTGAATCACTGGTATGTGCGGTGCTAGAAACATACTACAAAATTGATCAAGGAATGGCACAGAAGGTGCTATGTAAAAAGGTACCACTCTGGAATGATAGAACAGTAATTGATATGGCAGGAGATATCGGTCTGAAATCATTTTTCAGCCAGCAAGCATGCCAAAGAATAATGGAAGAAGCTTGGTTTGAGGTGATCAAGGTATAAAGGCCCGTCCTGATCAAAATTGCTATATTTCATTTTAGGTAGATGAAGAGTTATTTTTTTAGTGTCAATGAATTATTTATGCAGAGGTTTTTAATTTTCAACTGCCTTATTATTTTTATTAGTATTTTTATTATGATTTTATTATTTTTATCATGCCTGATAATTGTCACTGACTTATCTGTGTTCAATTACAATTATTTTTGTGTACAGTTAACTTTTAGTGTTTCCAAACTATTATGTGTACAACTATATTTTAGCATGCTTGAATTATTTTATGTATAATTAGTTTTGTGCATATCTGAACTATGTTTGTGTACAAATAACTTTTTGCATGTCCAAATTATTTAGCATATTCCGTAACACCCGACTACAGTTGAGAAATCGGTGGCAGTGTTTCCACTTTCAAGGACTTTTCCTCAAATCAAGGAATTTCTGGACTTCACAAGGAATTTTTAAGGACTTTCAGGAATTGTTAAGACTTTATCTGTTTTCCAGTGAGTTGTAATCAATTTCAAAAATTGTCTAAGGCATAGCTTAGAAAATGGGATACAACATCAGACCGAATTAAAAGAAAGCCTTTTACGTCTGCAATGCCAGATACAAGATTGATTAATGGACAATGAGCTCTCCTTCAATAAGCATTTCACTTGGTGAATTTGCTGAGGATTTCAGCTCGATATACTCGAGTTCATTTGCTAGATGAGAGATAATTAAATGTTATTTGCTTTTGGCATGTCAAGAAAAAGAGATAGTATGAAGAAAACATCTTAAAAGAAACATCGACGACGAGCAGCCCAGGTACTGAGTACCTTCAAGAGACACTGTTTTCTCTTGCTAATGCAGTTACCACTGGAGCGGCCGAAGCAATATAATGCAATGTCTCTAATTAAATTTCAAATAGTGATGACTTTGAAGCTCTTGTTGAACCTGAGAGCCAATCTAATAACGAAAATGAACGAGCTGATTTTGACTTTTGCAACCGCGTAATGAACGTCAAACCGAAAAAGCTGCCACTGGATATAAAACTGTTGCAGAATTTACCGAATGGTACCCAGATATTGCAGATTTACCGTATTGAGCAAAAATATTGGGGCGAGTCGTAATTTCTATAGCTCCCATACATCCGTCTGTGCCTTGTACATTTCATTTCATTTCACATATTTAAGGAGGGTGGCCCTTCAGTAGTAACTGATTTTCAAGGGGCCCTCCTTCTACACTATACTTACATATCTACCACAAAAAAATAATAATTGCAAAATATCAAACGTAATTACAATGTTTAAAAAGTCTAATTAAAAATCTTAAAATAACAAAATATACAATTTAAAACGGTTGCGATAATTTGTAAATACACTGACTCCTCAGACTAAATTAGGCACTTAAAGGCTTTAATTGAAGTAGTGTGTTTGGCCTCAATTGAAAGGCGGTTCCAACATTTTGCACCTCTGAATGAAAAGATTTTTGTCCGTTAGCAGAGCTTGTTAAAGGCAACCTTACATCAGTATTTGTATTTCGAAGACGGCGTTTGGCATTAACAGTGGTTTTAATAAAAATATCGCAAAGGTAATTGGTAGCAATACTGTTTAAGCATTTAAAGACTGTTAGATTTACTTGTCTATTAATTAACTCTTCAATTGTTTTCCAACCTAAACTTTGGATCAGAGGTTTGCTCGGGGCATCAAAATGACTGTTGGTCATGATGCTCTGTTTTGGAGCCTCTGCAATTGTAAGATGTCAGTGGTATTGCAACAGCCCCAAACAGAGCCGCAGTATTGCAAGTGAGGCTCAACAATACTAGTATAAAGAGTTATTTCAATTGCCTCAGGGGGAAAATGCTTGGCATACTTTAGAAAGCCAATTGCACGAGAAGCTTTCTCAGTGACTGATTTTATCTGATTCTTCGAAGTCAAATTTTCGTCTATTTGAACACCTAGATACCTAGAATGGCATATAACTTCTATGTGCTCCTCACGACTAGAAGGTCGTAAGGCTTGGTTTGAAGCCGTAAGATACTTCTTCTTTTGTTTCGTGGTTATTAACATAGAGCTAGTTTTAGCTACATTAAGAGATAGCTTATTCCCCTGAAACCACCTATCGAGTCTCCAAAGTTCTTCATTTAAAGCCGTATTTAACTGCATAATATCCTTGGAAGAATAATAAATACTTGTATTATCAGCATACATAGAAACTTTGGATATTTTTACGATGCAAGGAAGGTCATTTATATAGACAAGAAATAGGAGTGGACCTAGACAATACCCTTGTGGAGCACCTACATTGATGTCATTTATGTTAGCGTCCACACCATTAATACGACAATACTGCTTTCTGTTGATATGGTAAGATTTAAACTACGATAGTTCCTTACCCACAACTCCATAATGCTCTAGTTTTTGACAAAGAATTTCATGATCAACAGTATCAAAAGCTTTTTTGAGATCTATAGAAATTAAACCAGTTAAATGTCCTTTATTCATACCACTGTACCAATTATCAGTCCATTTCAGTAAACAAGTGGTTGATGAATGTAAAGGCCTGAATCCAGATTGTTCTGATGTCAGGAACTCACCCTTCTAGGTATTGGTACAACTTGTCATACTTAAGTTTCTCGAACAGCCTAGATAAACAGGTAGCACCAATATTGGTCTATAATTTGACTTTTCTGACTTTTCACCTTCTTTGTAAATCGGAGTAACTCGAGCAATCTTCCAGCTAACTGGAAAAGTACTTGTTTCAATAGAAGTATTGAATGTTAGCATTAGTATTCTAGAGATATATGGCAAAGCAATCTTCAGCAAATAACCAGAGATGTTATCATTGCCAAAGCTTTTCTTTACTTTCATCCTAAACATTGCTCCATGGATATCTCTTTCATTGATTTCCCTGAAATCAAAGATCTTCCCACCGCAATTGACTAATCTCTCTAGATAGAAGGGGGCTTGAAGTATGAACAATATCTGCAGCTAACTTTTCTCCAATGGATTAAAAGTACTAATTCATTTTATTTGAAATACTTTGTTTGTCAAAAATGGCTTGGTTAGATTCTTTCAAGCTGACAATATTCTTAGATTGAGATCGCTTTTACAGCAACTGATTCATGGTCTGCCAAAAGTCCTTCATATTTCCCTTATTTTTATTGATTTTATCTGAGAAATATTGCTTTTTTAACGCTTTATTTAAGGCAGTTACTCGATTTCTATTCTGCGTATAGGAATTCATCAGGTGTTGTGATTTATGTTTCACAGCATACCTTTTGAGTCGATCTCTAGTCCTCCTAATCAGGTTTACATGCACCTGAGACTTGACGCACCCAAGAAAATTTTCCAACACTGCCCATGATAGCCAGTAAATAGATGTTCAATTGGATAAAACATCCTGTTAAGTTAGTCAACCAGCTACGAATACCTAGCTATTTGGCAAGAAACAATGTTTTTCTATCGATAACATACCAAATAGAACCAATGAGCTCTCACAAGTGTTGTCGACTAACTGAATTGGATGAAAACTATTCAACAAAAATTCATCAGCAACCATCTATCTTCTGAAGCTCAAATTGTCGACAAGTTGTACCCCTTTTCACAATAGACCGCCAATGAGGTGTCTTTTGGCATTTATGGGGTGAGAGCAGCTGCTCACATGATGCCCCATAGCATCAGCCAAGCCATATTTTAGCATGTGCATTGGTGGGGCATCACTTGCCCCACCACTGAGGAAAAATTGCCCTATCAGCCATTGCCCTATTGAGCATCGTATTTTTGAAAGAATGCATAGTTTTGTTCCCAAGCCTTGAAATTGTCTACCATCATGACTACCTGAAATAATCCTGAGGAGATCTACTCCTTATGTCTATTTGTAAAGAAAGAGAGTTGATTTGAATTTTAGATTTGTTGCAAAAAAGCTGAATTCCAAAGTTAAAAACAAACTACTTGCTGCATACTGTTGCATATATGTGGATTACGCAAATCGCTATGGATAATGGCAGGATTCTTTGTTGTTTTCTCTCATAGGATTCTTTGCTGTTTTTTCTTCTTCATGGGAGAGGATTTATTGCATTTTGTTAGGTAATCCTACAACTTTGGTACGGCGATGTTGTCGTCATATTTCTGTCAATGTTTTTATGACTCAGTCTCAAGCGTTTCTGTACACTTTATATACACAACAATGCCTTATTAGATTAGCAACAGAAACTTGATAGATGCTTTTATTAAAGAGAGTTACTCAGTAGGCCTATTTACTCTTTTGTAGAGAACCATGAAGCAGGGGTGGTGTCAGAGTTTTTCTGACGAGGAGTTTGACTCTTCCAATGAGAGGACTAAAGTACGGCTAGCAGGGTAGTATAAATGGAAACAATTCCGAATAAATAATCTACACCTTCCGACGGGAGGCTAGGATATTCTGACTTGGCTATGGTCACAAAATCAAAGTTTGAGCTGAATTTAGTCCTTTTCCTGAGGCGGTAGGCATAGAAATTTGATATATACTACTTAGGAGCCAAGAACAGCGATTGCGTTGCATAGCGTTATCCTTAACTGATGGGCTGCACTAGTTCCCAGATCGCTGGGGGATTCTCACTTCTTTCATTTTACATTATTATTTAAGACATTTAGATTAAATTCTTTACTTGGTAGTTTAGTTTGAATGTTTAATCAGGGTATTCATTTGCTTATTTTAGTTTGATAAAACTGAAGAGCAACCCTTGTTAGCAATTTAAAAGGACATTGAAATGAAAAAAATGAAGTGAAATGAAATGTACTGATAAGATGGTGGCACGACATAGATCAAGTGTAGCCTTTGGCTGCAGCGCTGCTTGCTTGCTAACAATGAAAAAGTGTCGTTTAGCAAATTTTCGTTGAGAAGGCCTGGCTTAGACCAGCAGGATCTCTGCATTTCCGTACCTATTACGATAACCCAGTTCGTGATTGCATTACCAGATTAAGGAGGGAAGATGAAACTTTCTTCCAACTTCAATTACCATTGTGTAAAATTCTGACTTCAAGACACATCATATAGTCTTTTCTGGCAAATTTTTATATATCATGCTTCATAACTATCAATTACTGAGTGTCAGTCCTCCATGATTAGGAAGATGATAAAGAGAAGGCTTCGAGAGAGAGGAGCAAGTGCATATTGCCTGAAATTGTTGCACCAATATGGAAAATGAGACTTCATCTAGTTTGTATAATTTTGCAATTTATATTTGCGTTCTAGTCATTCACCTATATTTCTAGTGTTTTAATGTGAATAGTTAAAACCTTGTAGAGCCCTAAAATACATTTATCAACAAACTTTTTTCTGGAAATGAAGCCGGTGCGGGGACATCGGACCATATTTTTGAGTAAGGGGGATGAGGATTAGTAACAAGCTCTTATTTGGAAGTGGACGTATGATACAAGGGAAGAACAAATTAGGATTTTCATAAGTATGCCTTACAATGCAGGAAACTTCTCTTTGAATACCAAAATGCATCCTGTATTAGATAGAATAGACTAGCTATGATATGACATCATACACTTCTTCTTCTTCTTCAGGCTTTATTCCCATTGCTGGGGTCGCCGGTGCGGATCAGTCTCTTCCACTTTCCCCTGTCCTGCGCGTCCTCTTCCGCTGCACCCACTGCCAACAGGTCCTCCTTGATACAATCCAGCCATCTTCTCTTCGGTCGCCCTCTTCCTCTCGTTCCAACTTCCATTCTTCTCACTGTCTGCCCGACGTACTCCTCATCTCTTCTCGACACATGCCCAAACCATCGCAGTCTCGCTTCCCTCAGTTTCCTTCTCATTTATATGACATCATACACTAGCAAGACTAAAGCCTAGCGCACACAGCAAGATTTTTGTCATTGGCAACAGGGGTCTTCTGTCGTCAGCGAAGAAAAAGAATTTCTAGCATGTTTGATATTGAAGATCGTCGTCAGCGACAAAAATCTTTTATATCTGTTTCCCGCACACAGCAAGTTTTCGTCGCCAGCGGCAAAAGTCTTCGTCCTAAGCAACAAGAATCATGCTGTGTGCGCTAGGCTTAAAGCTCCCAGCCCTGTCGGCTCCGCTGGACATGCTATGAGCTGCTGGCTTGCACTACAACTTATTGTTCTTTCATTTAATATTAGTTGAACGCAAATTAACATTCAAAGTAGAAAATGCCGCTTCACTAGGCAAATTTTGTTTTGCAAAACAAATTTTTCATTTGTTTAGCAAATGAACTAGCTAGCTATTGTGTTGTGATACAGCAGGAATCTCTTATATACAAGCTTGTTTCATTACCCTGCTGTGTAATTTTTGCTACGTTTCCATGAAAACTAAGGGGCTTCAGCCCCCAAAAAGCAGTGAAAGAATAACTAAGGGATAGAGGCCCCCGAGACTCCTCGTCTCTACACTAATGGCTGTATAATGAATCTAAGCTGACTCTTTAAAGCGGGAAGCCAGTGTATATTTTACAAAGCCTTCAGGGCTATGCCAATATTCCGCTGGCTTCATGACATCATTTTATAAATATATTTTGCCATTACTCATTATCTTTAAGAGTGTAACTAACTAGCTATCCTATCCATACGCTGTTCGTATAAATCTGAATATGCTGTCTCTGTTGGCAATAGGATCGTACCAAAGAAGCCCCAGGTGCATAATAAACTCACCACCTCGTATAGTTATCTTTCATTCTTTTCCTACTCTCTGCTATTATTTGCACTCCAGCTGATTAAGTTTTTGGACTAATTGCTTTTAAAGCAACTTTTAAACAAATCTTCTTTCTTGTTAGCGATCTTCATGTTCCTCTCAATTTCACATATTAGTACTTGAATTATTTAGAAAAATTCATGGAGGCATATTTTAGATTTCTATGCATTCATTTCAACTTCGACTTATCCCATACCCATTTATTTTAACCCCCTTCTATAGAACACCGACGAGTAGGGTGGTAGGATAGGGATTTCACTCTCCCTACCTTCTGCAGAAGTCGATGATGATTTTCTCACGTGTATGGAAGATGGACATGAAGATCATGATTCGTTGGCAATTCCAGGAAGAGCTACATTACTTATGTTCATACACTATGATCAAGCATCTTCAATCAAACGTGATGGCAAGCCTCATTTGCTGCACCCCCTCCCCTGCTCACAAGACCATTGGCCCGCCACTTAATACCAATATCAAATTACCAATATAGTATAATATGGAAGAATTATAAAGTAGCTAGCTGGAGAAGCAATCAAAGGCAAGTGTATGCCATCATATGTTTCTCATACATCCCATCCATAGATATCATCTTGGGTACTATCTTATAGTATTTGATCATGGATCAGTGGCTGTGACTTACAATAGGCGTTACTACAAAATTAGAACAAAAATGAAGGCGGTAGCTGAACTGCAAGTATAGTAATGGACCATTTAAAAGTTAGGTGAAGCAAATTTTGATAGATTTTGACCTCTCCCTTCCCCATTATCACGCAACTTTACAAGAACAGCAAAAGATTTGATCACCCTTACGCTGGACGTCAGAAAATGTTATAAGGAAACTAATGAAATATTTATAAATCTAAATCTCAGGTTTTTCAAAGAAATTCAGATTAAGGCCAATAAAATATTGCACATCTTTTTGCAGCAAGCACGTATCATAATTCTCTCTGCCTATAACCCCCTGACTTATCATTGTATATAAGACGTTTTTCTAGGTCTAGCGGGAGTGGCTTTTCTACGGGGAGCTAATACGTGGTGCGAAAACTTTCAGTGAAGAAGAGATCTAAAGAGTAACTACTTAGGATCAGCTCTTGTAGATGCATTTTAATGAATAAACTCCGTCACTAGCTTCACTATCGTCGTTACTACATTCTTTGTCATAACTTTCTGTTTCAAAGTCCAAATGGAGATATTAACAGACCTTGTGTTTAAAAACTGTAAGGTGCAAACTACCATAAAAAGAACGTGAGAGTCATAGTAAGAAAGGTACAATGCTATTCAGGTGTTCAATCTTTGCTTCAATCAAAGAAGTACTCCTGTCTATCAAGTTGGGGCATATACAGGAAGTAAGGCATGTGTGGTATCATGTTTCTACAACAGTCCCTAATTTCTCTGAGAATCAGTTGCAATTTTCACCACTGTACACTCCTTCCCTTACCCTGAATGCGTGACGTATTCTTTGCATGGCTACCTGCAGACTCGATATCCACCATTTCTTTAATCTCAAGGTAAGAATATATTCATAATTGACTGCAAATCTTGACAGTAAAGATTCCATTATATAATCCATAGTGAAGCCAATTGTATTAAAATTACAGATGGTTATTAAAATATACAACTACTGTAATTACTCGGATATAGACCTCCCTTGAGTAAGCGTTCCCTTTGAACAACTATCCATTCTATTATTTTCAAATATGCAAGTATTTCTTGTAACAGAAGTTATTTTCATTTGATAGTTTGTATATTTGGTATCACTGGGGTCATTTGCTTTCTACGTTCTTTTTGCCAATACCGTCGCTCACGAACCAATCAAATGGACAGTTGCAGCAATCGTATCTTCGTTGGCGGTGGATGAAATACGACAGGTGAATATATTTTGTCTCTCTTCGAGTAAATTAGCGATGCTTATTCACCCTTTGCATGAGAACAATTTGAAGGCCTTTCCCCCTTTTCTCTAACGGACCTTATCTTATTTTGCTATTTCCATTTTCAATCATATGAAAGGTAGATTAGGTGCATTGAGTGTGAATTGAAGGAATATGTGCATACTTCTCGAACCACTAGATCCAAAATACACACTTGTGTATAAAGACTCTTTTGAATTTGTTTGCCATCAGTGCTGGTATTATAAAATTATGCGCTATAACATAGCTAGATAGTTATTTTATGTGCTTGCAAAATATCCTGTTATTATGAAGCGCTCAGAACTTTTTCCGCTGTTATTTCAATTAAAAGTAATATAACCTTTCTCACCATTTCTCACCAATTCGCCTGTTACACAGTCACTGTCTGTCAGCTGGCAGACTCTTCAGAAATCTTCTCCAGTTGTTCCTATCCTCATCGCTTCTATCCTCTTCCACTTCAGTCAAAGATCTTCCTCTTCTCTCTATTGTGGTTTTTACACCTTCCATCTATCTCTTTCGTGCTCGTCCAACTAGTCTTATTGCATCAGGTTTCCACTGCAAGTACATCTTTTGTTTTCTCTCTTCATCCATTCTCATTACATGACCATACCATCTCAATTTCATTCTTTCTACCTTATCAAACAAAATATCTAAACACTGCTGAACGCTTTCGTGTTTGTGCAAGTGAAAAGGTCACAAGAATTAGCATAAAGGAAGCCCCTCTGCTAGGCCTAAGCTAAAAACCTTCTTGCACTAGAAATATGCGTCAATAGCATCTTTCAAGTCCTTGAGATATATTATATCATCATATCTTCCAAGTTTCCATAACTGTTTTTTATTCCACTTTTATTACACAATGTTGCAAATTCACAGTAGAAAATCTAATTCAAAATTAACACAATGGGAAAAACCTACTTGCAATGCAAAAGCAATGACGAGGGTGCCAGTTTTGTTACTTAATGAAGAGTATTCCAATCTTGCTCTATGAAATCGGGGACTTTTGTCCACAAGATATTTTTGTTCGGGATATTATCAAGTCAGTCAAACAATTGCAGAGAACACGGTGGATATGAGCACAAAATTTTGAAAGATAGCCTTTTACGCGACTATTATTGTATGGACAGTAAAATACTTATTATATACGAAAGAGGTGACTATTCATATTTCGAACGTTTGACCTTACTAAAAAAACAAATTTCTCAATTTTTAGCAGATACTTAGGCTTTGCAGGTATTCTTCACATCCGCTGGGACTGATAAGCCCCTCGCACACTGCACCAGTGCAACTTCTGTACCGTAACAGAACGTTTTACGGATCAACTTCGTCTATACTGCTCCAGTGCAGGAGATGTACCAAATAGCCTTACCGTCCACACTGTACTGGTCGCCATTGTTAATCAAGTCTCAACATTTTTATAATGTATTGTTAAAGGCCTCCAAGAATTCACTGGTGGTGATTTATGGCAGTGCCTCTGCTATGTCATTTTCATTCCTTGCGCAGTCCATAGGTAGTGGGAGGCAGGAAGGACTGCTTCCAACAATTCACTGGTGGTG
>WIPJ01020379.1:237774-256919 GCA_018155075.1 Cassiopea andromeda | reverse complement strand
ATTTATAGCAGTGCTTCTGCTATGTCATTTTCATTCCTTGCGCAGTCCATAGGTAGTGGAAGGAAGGAAGGACTGCTTCCAACAATTCACTGGTGGTGATTTATAGGAGTGCTTCTGCTATATAATTTTCATTCCTTGCGTAGTTGACTTCCACCCGATCCAGAATCTACGACCGCCATATAACAAGCATGTGGCTTACATATATCCAAATGTTGTTATGCACCAGAAAAGCTAGGCATTCCTTAGCTCTTGGTTCTACAGAATATGACGGAACCTTAAGAAAAACTCAGGCGGGAGCAGCGGTATTAAATTTGCCGAGCACTTTAAAGGTAGCTGAGCATAGGCCAGTGTACATTTGTTATAAGAAGAAAACAGCCTATAAGAGAATTGAGGCTCAGTTAAATTATTGGTTTTCTTATTGGAAAATGTGCGCTTAGAGGGACGGATCTAGGAATTGCGTAGATTTGGTACAGGGAAAGTCAAGTAGGGTGTGGCCGAGATAGACTTAGATAGTCACACCTCGAGCACGCCCTCATTGAAATGTTTTGACTAATATTTTACTTAACGTTTAACACTTAACAGTTTTTTATGGAAGAATGATTTCCACGATTACTTCGTTCAAAAAGAAATTAAAGGAATTCCTGTACAGTTAGCATCCTTTCCCAAAGCACGATCCCTAAAAGGCCAGCAATATCTACCAATATTATTTCTAGTTTAGTTTAAAATTTTCATTTACTTTTCTATGTATTTATACCCTTTTCCGTGTGGTATCTGTAAGAGATAAAAGGGCATTTGAAGGACATTTTATCATCATCTTCTTATATTAAAGATAGAACAATGAAGAGGCAAACAAGAAATAAGTACAGTATGCATGTCTTTTTCAAAGAGATTTTCTTTTTATAGTTTTTGCAGCTTTTTAATTGTCTTCAAACTCAGTGTCTGCGAAGACAGAGGAGGGGGTTATTAAGCAAAAAGTGGACAGGCATGGACAAGGGGAGGGAGGGGGTTAAAAACAGACTGAAATGTGTGGACATCTTTTAAGGATAATCCCTTACATGAAAGTAATGAGTACTATGAAAGATGAGCAGATAACATTGTTAGTGGAGGTCCTAAGACTCGAAATGATATGTAACAACGGGAGTGGGTGATGCTAGATTTGGTATGATGCGTTACAAGGAGTGGGTTGGTGGTCTAAATTGCTCCACATGCTGATGACATTATGGTGAGTCTTTGCCTGCTGGTTATGGATTTCTTTATAATCATTAGAATAATGACTATGACCTTAACAAAGTTAGTTGCTAATGTCCTCGCTGCCTACTGCATGTCTTATGTAGTATATTTTAGTTTTTCTTCCCTTTGAAACAGTGTATCCTCAATTTAAACTGCCTGACCAGCAAAAGGGGACAAGGATTAACTTAAATACTGTAGTTGAGTGGGAAATTCTACCCCGTGCCTCCTTGGCTTCATGGTTGAATCAATAACAAATCTATGCAAGAATATCAAGAAGTTACGTAATGTTTTGTAAATGACAACTAAAAGAATGTGGACGTACACAGTTCAGTGTTAGAGGCATCCTCCCCTTTTCTCACACTAACCACTACGATCCAAAATTGATGGTCAGTTCCTTTGCCCCATTCCCTGCCATATGAACATAAATTTTAAAGATCCTTCAAAGCAGGCCCATCAACATTTTTGCTAGTAATTAGTTCAGTTCATCTAGAAGTTGAACGATTTAGAACTGCAATGTATCTTGCACTACTTTCAATGTGTCAATTTGCAAGCAATAACGACTTTGATTTTCTAACAGAGTTCAGCAATGATGATGTCATAAATATCTATTTTAAGAATTTTTGTATGTTGACCCTGTGATCTGAAACAACAATAAATAACATGCCTGTAATTGCAATCTTAGTCGAATACAGTAAAAAGAACATGAAATGTGAAAACATTACGACAGAAGACTTCCCATCTAAACAGGCTCATTTTGCCTGGTTCAAAACACTTTGAAGTAAGTTAGCGGCTATAACTTCCAATGCTAGCGCTTGGTAAGGGATAGTTGGGAGCATAGTATCTTTGTTGGAACATTCTAGACCTTTTCAAAAGGTAAAGAAACTCTTTTCTAGGACTTTGTGCAATTATAATACTATGGTAAGCACATTCTAGCAATCCATCGATAATTTCAGCCTCCTTTCGGAATATTCCCGGGGCCACCCCTATCACTTTAAAGAACTAGTTTGAGTTTGTCACTAGTAGCTTTTCAAATATCCTTTATGCAATAAAAAATCAAAAGTTAAAGTGATTTAGATCTAGATTTTGTGACTTCACACTAATGAACACTATTGGCATCATTTACTATCGGTTTTCAGATCACAGATTACAAAAAAGGATGCCGTCGAAATATTTGGCAATGGATATCAAGTATCTGGAATCAATTTGACCTTGCGGCTATACTGCTTTTCTTTTCTGGTCTTGGATTCAGTTTTTACCATAAATATGTGTCCAAAGTATTGTTCTCCATATACCTTGTTGTATCTTGCTTGAAAGTTCTGCAATTTCTAAGAGCAATGGATGTCATTGGAGTGTATTTGGTGATGATTTACAAAATGGTATGGCTTTTGAAACTATAATTTATGTTCACATATTCCTCTCTAAATAATTTAGCTTTAAGCAGCTTTAGAAACATTTCTTTATCCTCCTTCTCATAATAATTACCGTTACACAAAGATTCAAAGCTATCCGGTAACATTGCACAGCTCTTTCAGGGCCAAGGCACGCAACTAAGGGGATCCTAGGGGTCTAGATCCCCTGCCCATTTCAGCAAAAGAACAAAAGTGCCCTTTTTCGTAGCGCCCACCCTACTCAAAATGGGTGTTTTTCTAACATGGAAAAAGCGCAGTCCCAAAATTCTATGGAGCTTTGACCATGAACACCCTGTTTCCTTTGTCTACGGTGATAACAAACATCAATAGGAGTCATTGCCCTACAGAGCAATGATGCCTATTTCCTCCACTTACGAATCTGAAAAACAGTATTCAATGGCCTTTTCCTATTTTCAAAGCCATAGTGTACCTTTTTTCGTGGATTGGATCCCTGCCTTTAAAATTCTCCTAGTTGCCCACCTGGTTATATATACATACAAATATATGCACCACAGCACGAAAAAGCGGCAACATTCTTTTCACATACTAAAAGCTTTTTTTCGTCCGGCACTCATCAAAGTATGAAAATGTCAGATAGTGACCTAAAGGTTAATCGAAATATATATCCAGATGCGGTTACATGTGCCAGGATCCGTCTGATTGGCCCCAAGAGTGGTAGAGAAAGAGGGCACTGGATTTCTTACCAGTATCTAAAGGAAACCAATGTTTACTGGGCTGTACATCCGTTGGAATTCCTTTAATCCGAAGACAAGAAAGATTAACCTTATTAAAACATTAGTTCACGGGGCACTTATGATTTGCTCTAAAACTAAATTATGCCCAGAGCTCGATAAAATAAAACAACTGCTCATCGAAAACGGGTATCCAGCAGATGCTCTACTTTTTACATCAACCAAAAATTAGCCAACTTTGCAGCAGAAAAAACATTTGGTCCAGAGACTTGCCCGGTATACCTAAGCTGCCTTGGAGTGGTAACGTTTCATCAAAGGTTGAAAATCAAATTAGTAAAGCCATTACATCTTGGTTCTATGCTGTGAAGCCCTGTGTGCTTCACAACACTAGATTTATGCTACCATCTGCCAAAAAATATTGCGTTTCTACCACTCAAAAAAGTTGTGTTATTTATGAATTTCCGTGCCGATGTGAAGCTCGGTACATAGGACGCATTACGCAGAGACTAGCAGACAGAATAAAACAACATGTCGCTACGAGCATCAGGATGAAAGGTTATCCTGCAAGAGAGCAGCCACCTCGTATATTTAAAAAAACAAGTCTAAAATTAATTGTGAGTCGGCCATAGGACAACACCTTATAGCAAATCCAGAATGCGCCAACACCTATACAGACGACAATGTTCGGATCATTGGGCAAGCAAGATTGTAATGTCATTTAAGTTTTTGGGCATCTGTTTACATCAAGACTCAAAACCCAGTCTTGTATAGACAAAAAGAGTTCCTTTTCTCGTTGGGACCCTTCAAGTAAACAATAGTTAATTAGTTCTGATTGGCCACTCTTGGAGCCAATTAGATGCATCCTATCACATGTAACCGCATCTGGATATATATTTCGGTTAACCTTTAGGTCACTATCCGAGGTTTTCATACTCTGGTGAGTGTCGGACGAACAATGCATTCAGTATGTTGCCGCTTTTTCGTGCTGTGGTAAAGTTCTGTAGTACCAAAAGACTATTTAAATATATGTAACATCTAGGCGGTGGTATGTTTTAATTTCCTCGGATTTTCTAAGGATTTTTTACTATGCCACAGTTTGCGCCTAGAAAGGAGAGATCCTGGTTACTCGCTAGCTACTGACTTTATACATATAAATATATATATATATATATATATATATATTAATTTCCAAATTAAGTGTTTTTATAGGCCAAAAATCGGTATTTGCTTTCAAAATGTTAAAGATGGAATTAAAATGCAAGTATACAATATTATTAACCAAAGTGTAAACCACTCTAGCCAGTTTATTTCAGCAAAAGTTAAGAAAACTTTAAGAGAATCTCAGACTCATTTTCGGGAAAAGTTAAGCAAATTTGAGGCTCAGGCGAAATAATGATTTTCTTATAAAAAAGCGTATATATATAAATATATATATATATATATATATATATATATATATATATATATATATATATATATATATATATATATATGCATATATATACACATATATATATAGATATATATTTATAAATGTATGTATATATATATGTATATATATATATATTTATATATATATATTATACATATACACTTATTTCTTTTATATATGAATATTATATATACATATAAACTATATATATATTTGTTTATTTGTTTTTTTTTATTTATTCATTTGTTTACTTATATATTTATCTACGTTGTATACACTGCGTTCGAAAAGTATTTCACCGCCTAGAATAGAATGGCTTCACAACATCAAGCATTTTAGTTAGGTCTGCGAAAAGATATTCATTGGAGTCCTATCTAAAAATATTGAACGCATTGATTTGGTGGGAAGACATCTCACCGCTGTCGTTTGGCAAATGTTGAGAATATGAGGTATGAATTTTTCCTGTGAATTATGAAAACTGTTTCAAAGTAAATAATACTAAAAATACAAGAATTTCCCAATGAAGAAAGATTAACTGTAAATAGTTAATGGAAAGTGGTGCATAACTTTGGAAAACTTTAGAGCAGCTGAATTCTCATATTTCTAATGCGCTATAAATTTGAAATCAGTTTGTTTCTAGTGATTCCATTGAGAAAAAGTCAAGAACTGAGCGTTCAATTAAAATCAGTGAAAGTGGAGAGTTTAGTTTGTCGTGCGGCAAAAAATCTTAGGTTTGGAGCTTTAAAAAAAATGTGAAAGAATTTCGCCAATCCGATGTTTGCAGAACTGCAATTAAATATGTTATTAGAGAGATAGCACAATAATATATGTTTCTAAGCCATAGAACGAAAAAAAACCTTTTATTTCAGCAAACAACCGCCTCATCCATTTTCAGTGGGTCTGAGAACATATGGAATTGTTCATTGACGACTGGAAAGATATTGTATTACCTGACGAGCATCGTTTTGGCCTAGGAAGAGACTCAAGAACGTTTAGAGTATGGATACCAACTTCCGTAGCAAATATTCCCAAGTTTTTTAACCGACTTCTAAAAATGCATCTATTATGACTTAGCGCTGTATTGGGCCTAATGGCGAAGACAGACTTTTGATGTGATCAAAGAATGAATGCAGTATTTAAAGTTTCCTTGCTTCAAGAAAATTTATCTGAAAGCATCCGTAACATCTACGGGAATCAACAAAAAAAATTATTTTTCAGCATGATAGTGCAGCTCTTCACCGTGTAAAGTTAACTCAAAACTTCTTTTGACAGGAGTACGCTACTTCTCTAGTGTCCTGCTCAAAACTCTGATTTGAACATACTTGAAAATGTGTGCCTGTTCATGAAAATCCAGCTCAACAATGATGCACAATGTTCTCCAGTATATAAAGATAATTTTATTGAACGTATTGATAAAACTTGGTCTCGAATACCACAAGATTACATGCTGCAACTTGATACTTTCCTTGCAAGAGAGCTCGAGGTTGTCAAACAAATGTGCAGTTATCCATCCAAATATTGATCAAGATATCTTTTAGCAAAAGCTTTTTGCGACAAAGTTTAACTTTTGAATCGTCAGATTGTACCTTTTTCATTAGCCGTATTTTGACTTCCTGTTGTTTTTGATTTGCTGTTACAGTTTGCATGTAATTTTGCACAACCACGTGCCTGGTTGATCGTCCGCTATTAAAAAATTTTTCGAAGCAGTGAAATACCTTTCGAACGTAAGAGCATGTATGTGTTTATATGTTTATAAATCTATGTACAACAATATTACATATATCTTACATTTAAATGTCTTTTCCATGCAGTTGGGCAGAATGAAGATGTTTTTGATTGTGTTTCTGGTAACAATATTGGGGTACGGGTTGTTCATGACTGCATTACTTCACCCTGAAGCCAGTTTAGATTGGACGGTTCTATTTCAAATATTGTTTCGGCCATCTTTGATGCTCATTGGTGAACCCGGCATTGAATACTTTCAACGTAAGAATTTCATAAAGCTTATTTGACTTCATTGTCTAAGAGGTTTCTACAATTGAGGTCCGTATACAAACTAGAAAAAGCTACGTATTTCATTGACTAGCTATGACCACCTCATTGTTCTCATCTATGGCATGCATGCATGGGTGAGAAGTTCTTTAAAGGGCTTAGAGTAAATGACTAACACAGGGCCTCGTTGATGAAGTCGTTATGGTCTGAGGTGCCTCCATGTTGCAAAAATATAAAGAGATATAGATGCCAATATGAAGTTCAAAAGAAAAAACCTAACGATTGGGCCCACTGAGAGAGAATTTTCTTACTTGTTTCTACAATTTTGCAGCTTTGCTTTGAAACATTAGTTGTAGAAAATATAAGAATATGCACAGCACAGTTGTAGGGAACTTCTAGTTTTGGGAGGCCGCAGCTCTTTGGTTGGGGGGGCCGAAGCTATTGAAGCCTTCTTGGCAAGCCTAAATTTGGAGCTGCCATCTACCTACTTCTCATTCAGAAACAATGGTTTCTTCCTTTTTATAACTTAGCATTGCTCTAGAACAAATCTGCGACATAAAACAATTCAAATAAACTTCTCAAGATAGACAAAATTCTTCTTTTGAAACATAGGACCATGCACATATTAATTCACACTAATTTTGGCATTGTTAGACACCCACCTACCCCCTGTCACACCTTGTCACGACCTCAGTACAACTCACTCACCCCTCAATGTGTGACATGACAATATGGATTTCAATAGAACATTTTTCTGCTTTTCTAATAATGTGTTTAATATGTTTCCTTTACGGAAAACGGCTAAAAATTAACAAATGACGATGGCCAAAATGGCATCATATTAGGACTGCCAGCTAAGTTTTAGACTTGGAGACAAAATTTGTTTCAATAAGGGCCACACTTACTATTTTGAAGCCAAATGTGCTAAATTTGGAGTTGCTTAAAAATATGACATCACACTTCAAAAACAACCCACCCACCATATGCCACACTTTGCCACAAAAGTCAAAAGACCCCCCTTGCGTGACGTAATATGTGAATGGCCCCAAAGAAGTATCTGTTATAAGTTTGAAGCAGAAGTATTTTGAAAGTTGCAAACAGAAGGATCTGCGAAGCTATGAATCAAGCCAATTAAGAGATTTTAACATTGAAAGCTCGGTATGAGGATTTTACTGGTAACGATAATTAGCCTATGCTTCTGATGTTCCTCTATAGTTAACTATTTAAAAATTCCTACGAAAGTGATGAATATCAATTGCTTCCTTCAGTCAGCAACAGCACCACCATTTATGGCAGCGAAAAAGTTGATTTGGCATCAGAAATATTGGTCATAATTGGAATGGCCATTTTCCTCTTGTTTGCAAATATCCTGCTGGTGAACTTATTGATTGCAGATTTCAGGTTTCCGTTCTTTCTTCGTATTTCAATGACTTTTGTTGAGTTTTCTCATGTAAACTCAAGGCAGGCCCTACAATGCGCTACAATTCCTTAAAATGTAGGGTCTAAGGCAGCCCCTCTTGCCGGGCTAGCTCACAACGTGTGGAATCTGTCTTGTCAATAGACTCTTTTTATAATCCTACATGTCGTTCTATGGGAATGGAGTCAGCATGGCAAGTTGAGGGCTGTCGAGCGCTAGCTGTGATCTGATGCAAATGGGATGAAATTGTTCCATACAGAAGTAGCTAAGTGAGGTAGCTCGGCTATCAGGGCCACCATTTTCCTATCTGCGCAGCTATGTCGCGCCCATTAAGGCGAGTTTAACCGCTTGCCCGCCCCGTAGAGACAGGATTCTCACGCCTCCTGTAAATCCTAAAATATACTAGATAGTCATATAAAACCTTTATATTTCAGGAATATTTTGCTGTTCTTCTACATTTCTCCTATCTTTTTCATAAGTTCGATTTCTTTTCAGCAGTTATTTTGCTTGATGAATTATTTTGTGATGGTTTATCATAAGAGAAATGGTCTCATCATCAGTTCTCTCAAATTCTATGGTGAATGAAGTATTGTTTTGAATCGGCATAATGACTTTTTCTGCTATACCAAACGTATGATTGCCATTTACACAATTTTATCACTTCCTCTGAGTGACCTTCTTTATTTTCCCAAAGACACCATATGCTTACTGAATTTTTCTAGAATCTTCAAAGCCTCCTAAAAATGGGCCAAGAAATCTCCTAAACATGATACAAAAAGATTTGGAACCCTGAGAGGCTGTATGTTAGACTGGAATGACCCTACCGAAGTTGTGACTACTAGTATGTAACGATTACGGGCTCCTTTGTGGTGGCTCGTGATTCATGGAGTCCTCAGGCCTAGGCCATAGGCCTAGGCCTAAAGCAGAGACGACAATACAGAACGCTGTTTGATGAACAAATCATCAAATAGAAATCTTGATAAAAATATTGCAAAGTTCTTACGTGAAATGTTTAGTTACCGGAAAATCAACCTCCAGTAAATAATGCTATTTACAGATCTGTTGCTGTTGCTGTATTGATTTGATATACGTATTGACTTTTTGTTATTTAAATGGGACTCCCGTTATACCACTGGCTGGCGTGTGGAGCCCCAATTCATTTATAAAGTGTTATTAGTTTATATGGTCATACCCCAACTGGGGGTATGAGTAGATTATTGATATTGTTGTTGTTGTTGATCCTTTTTCTCTCGATGCAAATCGAAGACTGACCAATATGAATTAAACACTCATTACATATGACATCAAATGCACGCTACAATACATGACACGTCAAGATCACAATACACGTTGACAGGACAACACAGTGCCCGGAAAGGGTGTTTACTATACACAACAGGACTCCACAGGTACGCAAGACTTAAACACGCAACATGATAACTAAAGTGATACGAAATACAGCACATAACTAAAACATCAAACTCAATACGTTACAAGTACTATCATTCATTGCATGCCGCATGATGGCTGATGTCACCAACGAAAAGATTTATTACTTGCAATCTTTGCTGAAAATCAACACTGGCAATCTTGTCTGGAGCGTTTCTGCTCTCATATTTTGCAAAGGAATGAATTGAAGCTAGAAAAACTGAAAGAGTTGTGTGGTCATTCATCAGAACAATCTGCAGTTGCTAATGGTTGAAATTTTTGAAACAAAAATAATCTAAATCCAACATTTATGGAAAACACTTACTGAGTGAGATGTCCGATAAAAACTTGAGAAGTAGAAATCATTTGAAATTGCCGAATGTCATGGCAGCAAAATACGGAATTGAAAATTTTCAGTACATAGCCTCATTGCGCTCATTCAGTACGGAGTTGACACATTTATGAGCCTCATTGCTATAGGAAAGTAAGGACTCTGAAACACTAACTCATTTCAAACAGGAAATAAAATCATCGAGAGGAAATACTTGCATCTGCAGATTGTGCAAATTTTTATCAATAGACTAGAGCTCTGTAGTTCTAATTTTTCTTTCTTCTCTTAAGGAATACTGTATGATAATTTTAATCTGTTTTGCTGGCATTTATCAGCTTTTTAACTATATTCTTCTCTATATTTTTATGTCAATATTAAAGAAATTGTAAGCAGATAAATATTTCTTTCAATATATACAAATACTGAATCCTTTTGCTTTTTCTAATTTGTAGCAATATACACAGTGAAGTATCCTGCATTTCAGAAGAAATATGGCGTTATGAGCAGTATCTTTTGCTGCAAGAGTTTAAAAAGAAGCCTAATTTCCCCATCCCATTCTCAATTTTTGAAAATCTCTGGTCTCTTCTGCGCAGGCTCCTCAAAAAATTAAAACGTATGTATGAAAATTGATACTTTTAGAATACTTCGAGGTTAAATTGCTAAATGAGCTTCAAGAGAGGCACTTCTTTACGTTTTTAAGTAGAGGCTAGGCCATAGGCGTGAGTAGACTTCAAATGTAGGGCGACTATAAACACTCTGTCGAATGAATAACGAAATCCGGAGAGCAGTCAGAAAGTTTCCCATAGTTCCTTTAATAACATTGCCCGAATGCAACGGATTTCTGTTCAACTGAATGGGGCTCCCCTTCTTCTACACCTATGGGCTGGATATTGGTATGTCAGTTAATACGTGCGTCTTTGCCTGATAAATGTGACTTGGCCTGATGGATGAATCTTTAGCTGGTGAGTGCAAGAAAGTTGGTTAAAAGTCATCCATACCGCAAAAGAAATGATCACAGCATTTTCCATGAATTTCTTTAGTAACAGTAGATGGTCAAATGGCCAAAAGGCCCCCCACAATGGTGCTTATTGATGTTGATGTTCAACAAACATGCAAGCCAAACGCAATTTAGATAGATTACTCCAGGCGCTCACGTAAAATTATTGTAGCATGGATACACGAGACCCGTTCCATTGCTATGAGGTGTGTGGAGGTTGCTCGTCGTATTTCTTGTACTATGGATTCCCAAGAAGGAAAAATAGGTTGCTACAGCACAACGGAATGCTGGAAGCCACTAAGGCCCTGATCAAACGACTCGCTTTTTTACTCGATTTTATTCTCGATAAAATTCAAGGGAAAAATCTAGCCGTTTGGCTACCTTGTTGAGTGAGTCGACTGGAGTCGAGTGGAGTCGAGTGATGTTGAGTGACGTTTGATCTTTGTCAAAAGAATAGAGTAAAAGAGTTTTTGTTGCGTGAATATCGACTTGTTTGGCCACCTTATTGAGGAAGTCGCGTGAAAACATGCGCAGTAGCGTCTCATTGGGCGGGCAAATATTTGTAATCGTGAATATTTTTTGCTGATATACGTTGCGGAAATATGAGTAGTTGAAAAATCGAGAGAAAAGTCGAGTGAAAAATCGAGTCGCTTGCCCACACTTGCTCGACTACGCTTGACTTTGAGATCAAATGTTGAGGAGGAAATCGAGTCGTTTGGCCAGGGCCTATGGTTTTCGCTAATTTTTACATCCTGGAAAAAGCTTCCTATTGCCTCTTATCGGCAAATCCTACTATTTTTTGGAAGTTCTTCAGCTTTTAAGCACAAACTGAAGCTTGTCATTGATCGAGTGTTATTGTTCGGCAAATTTTGCAACTCTTCGGCAAATTCCTCTTAGCTGTCACAATACCTAGTTTTATAGTGCCGTGATATCTTACGTCCCTGCAATTTTTTTCACCTTCTTGCTTGTACATTTTGAGATTTTCATGCAAAAGCATTTTATAGAAAGTTATAATATGTCCAATTTTCCAACCTTCCCTACTCCAACCCCCTAATTATTCGGTACCCGAGAGTAAGCAAAAGAACTTATTTGTTACACCACCCCACAGAAAAATTCGTTTAGCTCCTTCCCTGCCTTTGTTTTTCTTGTTAAGCAGTTATGTCGCTGTAAATATAGTTTGGGATAGTTGTAAAAGCACTCAAAATAGAGATCTTTTGCTGTTTTTAGCTAAAGGATGCTGTGAAAGTAAACATCAACCGTCTCTGAACGCAGCTGCAAATGAGCTAGCGAAAAGCAACGAAGAGCTAGCGAAAAGAGAAATAGAAGAGTTTGAAAGGTTTTGCTTTAAGAAGCGGTTTCCAAAGATACCAGATGATATCATATATCCAGTAACTGAGGAGGATATTCGAAGCAAGATGAAAATTCCTGTTGATGATGAATCATTTCGTTCACTCGAAAGACTAGACGGTGAAATGAAATTACCGAAAATATATCTTACCCGCGATTAGATAATCGGTGGCTTAGTCATTCTAAATTCATTGCTACTGAAAATGTTAAGATTTGCTATGTAAATGAGCTTTCTATTTGATTGAAAACATATGTTTTCCACTTCTAGAATAGTGATTCTTAATCTGGGTGGATCGGTGATTCAGTTTCAGGTGCTCGGTGGTTTGGTTCAACCCCCTCGTATGATTCGTGACGTTACGCTCTGCATGGCTAGTTTGAGAAACATTACAATATATGGCTATATAATTATGTGTCATGAATTCGAAGAAGAAAATCAAATCTTATTTTTCTACCTATGAAGGGTTTGATGAATGCATATATGGAACCAGTTTAAGAGCCACTGTTCCAGAAATATCGTTTTCGTTTCATCAGTACTTTAAAATTTAGGAAATGGAAGCACTTTTTGGGCTGGAATTTCATATTTCTCCTATACATATATGCTTGTTATGCTTATCATAAGCAGTAAGCTTTTATACCTATTTTGCTTACAATTTTCAATATGCTTAGTATGCACATTATTCTCGTGTAAAAGTAGACAAAGTCTGGTTCTGGAACATTGAGAAAAGTAAAGCATTCCAACAAAACCTGTATATTCTTTATAGCGATTAAGTGTATCCTTTTTCGAGACTTTTACCCATGCCTAATTATTTTCTAACTACGGCCCTGTAATTATAGACGGACTTAGCAAGGGTGTAGGGATGCGACACTCCTCCCCAATGTTTTGCTCCATTCGGTAAATCTGCAATGCCTTCTTAGCATTCGGTAAATCCTGCAATATTTTCATACCATTTGGAAATTCTGCAATAGTCTTCACGTTCCAGAAACACATCACATGTAACTATCTCTACAATTAGCAAGTAAACTCAAGGGCATCCAGCTACAATGCTCAGTAAATTTCCTAAGTTAAATGCTTATTGAAGGAGAGCTCTTAGATCTGTAACCAATCTTGTATCTAGCAGAATGGATATGAAAAATTTTCTTTCATTTCGATTTGTTGTTTTTTAAAACAGGGAAGTCTCTATATCTCTATAAGTGCCCAAGAAAATCTCTCCACCTTCTGGATCAGGAATTCACTTGCAAGCATGTATCCCAAAATCTGGCAATGACGCTACTGACAAGCACGAAAGAGACATTTTTTGCGAATATCCCAATGACGAAAAAGCATCAAGTCAAATTAAAACAAACATGGATAGCTGCGACAAGGGTTAAAGTAGTAACTAATCTGTTAGCTTGCTCCGCTCGAGTGTTCAGAACCTACTTTCTTCTATGTAAATAATGCTCCAAACATGCACCCTATAACATTTGCAATTTAGGCACTCATTTAGAATGGAATTTAGCTTTTATCCACAGCTGAATTACCTCCATTGTTAGTACTGTTGCATTACATTCTTTTGGCCTTTTTTGGTAGAAATTGCCAGACTCCCAATTGTCAACTTCAATATGTACTTCAAAATGTCAACTGCCTGGACCCCCAATAAAAGTCTCCTAAATCCGTCCCTGCTTGTAAAGGATCTAAAATGGCTCGTCAGTAATACTTTTTACATCGTTGGCACTTAGGCTTTTCTAGATTTATCGGCACAGGAAGGTTTGGTCTCTAGCGCCATCCTTCATTGTTGTTGGAAAGAACACTCAATTGAATATATTTGCTCATTAATAACTTTGAAACTACAGATTTTTGTGCTGCCTACGTATTACAGAGAGCCAAGTGTTAATGTAGGTTGTTCGTTGAACTCGATCACAAAAATGAGGAAATCTCATTTAAGCCCAAGAAAAGCATTACCGGACTTTCGTTTGTAAGTCTATGTAGGGTACAGTGAATAGCGTATTCAACACACTGCTTTAGCATTCCTTCCAGCCAAGTTCCAGCAGAGCTTCGATCAGAAGTTCTATGCGGAGTTGAGCAAAGGGATTTTGTGATAGTGTTCAAAAAGCAGACATTCCTAGCCACCTCAAAAAGTAAGAAGAATCCTAAATAATCTAGTGCCTTGTTACATGCTATAGCAGGCCTCCTTAACAACAATTGCTAATGTAACGTGTCAATGATTGATGTACACCTTAGGGGTCTTTGACATAACAATACAATTATGCTGTAAGCCTAGATAGTATTACGAAAGCGATAGAAAGCATAGTACTCTTAGGATCATGGCGTTCATTTATTGAGTATATTTCTGCCTCCAACATATTACACTAAGCGCCAATTTGGCAATGCTAGCACGCAAGAAGCACCACAGTTAAAAGTTATACCAGGCTCCTGATGTGCCTCCATTTCAATAGTTAAGGATAACGCAAGTGTGTTGACATAGATGTAAAAGTTTAGAGCTCGAAAATCACTCTCAATTAGCATTTTCCAAACGTTAGTGATTCGTATCCTATTTTCTCTTTCTTTGCATGAAAAGAAATACGCCACAAGTGGTGCGTACATAACTAGTTGCGGAGGCGTGTGCCATAGATTCTTCTCCAAATTTCAAAGTATTTCTTTAATTTTGACCAACCCAAACAGACCGCAAAGATGCAGTCTGTTCAATATTGGAATGATAGTTGCCCTGCCAAACATGTATAGTATCATAACATGTAAATAATCATAAACAGCTATTTAACTTTGCTTGCTTCCCAACAACCATGGTTATGCATAAGTAGCGAAATTTTTGTAATTCTATAATACATAATGGCCGCATTCCATGTCAGATTTTGATATTACAGTTTGCTATCCACGTTGTTTACAATCAAGCAGTTGGTAGTTTGCTCCATGTACTTTACCTGTTTTTACATGGAATATTTTTGCTCAATTATTTTTCATTATATTCACAACTAAAGTATTTTCATGTACTTCAGCGCTTCTCGAATAGTGGGGAGCACCCCCTTAGGGGCGCGATGCGATACTGGAGGGGACGCGTATGACTCCGGGGAACACGTATTCTTAAATAATTTCTATAGACATTGATAATATTCATAGTGAGTAGCTGGCGCAAAATATTTTCTTTCCCTATGATGGGGGCTTCGCAAAACATAGTGGAGGAGGACTCCTTTGCATCAATTTGTACGCATTACAGCATAGGCGTCAAATCTTGATTGGCTAACAAAGGAATCACCATTGAAGGATTCCTGCCAATAATGTTGCGATAATTCGCTCGAAAAGCATCGGGAAACGTTTTTGATGATAAAAAGTGAACTTTCTTTGCGAAAATACTGATAGCACATAGTTTGGAATATTTGAAAAATATTTTGCAAGCATACTCAGAAGGCTTCAATTCACATTTCCAGAAGGAGCAGTTTTTATATCTTGCGCAGATCACAAGTTATTGACATTACAAGTTATCCATCTTTTAATGTATGCAAGTTTTAGCACCAATTTGGGCAGCCACTATCAACCGACCGTTCAAATACTTTTGTCATAGAAGTTTATTCTATAAGCAGCTACATGCACCTAGCATGTAAAATTAAAAGTATGCAATTGACTTAGTTTAAAAGTATCAATCCTGAAAAAAGACACACACGATTTTTTTATAAGAACAAAGTTTATAAGAAAACGAGGCTCAAATCGTCAAAATCTTAGGAAAATCGTAAGAAAATCACGAGGCTCAATTGCCAAAATTGTGTTTTTATAGGCCAAAAATCGGTATTTCCTCCTTGTTGCATTCAAAATGTTAAAGATGTAATTCAAATTCAATTATACAATATTATTAACGACATTGTAAACCATTCTAGCCAGTTTATTTCAGTAAAAGTTAAGAAAAAGTTAAGAAAATCTCAGGCTCAATTTCGGGAAAAGTTAAGAAATTGAGGCTCAGGCAAAATAATGATAAAAGAAAACGTGTATCTGTATCGAGATTAGATCTTTGCTAAAACACCAAAGAAGTCAATGTTGAGAATTCAGAATTGGCAGATAGTGAAAAAGGAAGGAATTGTACGTTGTGACATTAAATATAACCCAATATAGGCCTATGGCTTAATTTGTCATTATGTAATCTGCAATATATATAAAGGTTAAAGTATTTAAGCATACAATAAAGTTAAGGAAAAAATTTGATAATCATGAGGACATTATATACCCAGTCATTTATGGTGAAAACTAGGGTATGGGCCTTAAATTTCACCTTAGCTTGGGAGGGTCAGATTTTTATGAAAATAGCACGTTCTATACATTCAAAGGAAATATTTTTTAGTCATAGCAAGTTACTACAGGTTCTGCCTTATTTTACGATAGTTGCATTTTATCACCCAGTGACATGGCCCTAATGATAAACACTCAACCTAAACAATTAAAGTGTTTAATAGGCCCCAGAGATGACCTTTAACCTCTAAAACCAGGGCTATCTATGAAAATTTTTCACTTTCTAATCAAAGGTAATTTATTAATGACTAGAAAATTCAGAGGCGTGATTCCTACAAATGCTTTGTGTTGTAAATAGTTTTACGAAATGGTCCTGATGATAAAGCCCCTACCCAATGTAGAAACCTTTCAACAATCCTCCAGCAGTACCCCCCTTTCAACATTGTAAAATGCAAAATTTTTAATGATTTTCCCTTAAATAATACTCCTGACACTTCACCTAAAACACTTGGATCCAATTTATGTATTTATGGCATGCCATTACCAAGCAAATGTGAAACTTCAAAATTATTGCAACAAAAGTCACGTATAAAAAGCCTCTCACTATTGTCTGAATGAGAAATTGTACGTTCACAACACAATCCTACTGTCTACATATCTGGAATCAAGAAAATAATTTCGTAAATACTCTGTTGATACTACAGAACTTTACCACAGCACGAAAAAGCGGCAACATGCTTTTGACATACTTAAAAGCTTTTGTCGTCCGACACTCATCAGAGTATGAAAACCTCGGATAGTGACCGAAAGGTTAACCGAAATATATATCCAGATGCGGTTAATGTGATAGGATGCTTCTAATTGGCCCCAAGTGTGACCAATTAGGACCTATTAACATTGTTTACTTGAAGAGTCCCAATGAGAAAACAAACTCATTTTGTCTACACAAGACTGGGTTTTGAGTCTTGATGTAAACAGATTCCAAAACACTTAAATGAAAAGACGATCTTGCTTGCCCAATGATCTGAAAATTGTCGTCTGTATATGTTTTGGCGCATTCTAATAATTTCATAAATTTCATAAAAATTTCATGAAAATTCTTCTTTAGCCCAAAAGCTTGAGGTGGCCCCCTCCAAAAGCAAGAATCATTTAATAATAAACCTCATATGACTCTCATCTTGTAGACGATAATTGAAACTTTTGCTACCAAAGCTAACATTTGTGTGCTACAAAGTAGCCAATGAAACTGCATTGAGCAAATTGATTTGTTTCCAAGTCCCATTAAAAAATATCTAGTACCAGAGATTGTACATAGGAGAAAGGTCAAAGAAGTAGGTCCTTGAACTTACTGTGTGGTGTGTGTAATAGGCTATAAACCATATGGCAATTTCCAAAAAGTATATTAAAAACTTCACATCATATTAAAATTTAGAGGTTATATTGAGAAACTGAAGACTTCATTTACAACAAATAAAATGCTGCAATTTACAATTCATCATTTGAACTGGCCATTTTTCCAGACACATGGAAAATAGCCAGGGTGACTTCTATCTTCAAGTCAGGTCAGAAGAAGCTATAGGTCAATATCTGTACTATCTGTATCCTCGATATTGCTGGAGAAACTTTGACATGATCAAGCCTCAAATTGCTTACACGTACAAAGCAAACTTTCTAACTGCCAGTTTGCATTCCAAAAGATGAATATCACCTTGAAAACGCTTTAAGTATTACAGATTCAAGGTTTTCCAATGTTGACAAACGCAAAATTAACATAAGCGTATTTCTTGACTTTAAGAAGGCATTTGATACGGTGGACCATGGAATTCTCCTTACAAAACGATCCAAACATCTATTTGCGACAATTTCTTGTGCACGTAGCAGAGCCATCACAAGTAACTCAATATAATCGGTATGGCTTCTCGACTATAGCTAGGCCAGATCAAATATTACGAGTAGTACCCAGTGCTTTCATTCAATAATAGCATCATGCTATACTCCAAAGTGGATGATATCACGTGTTTAGGGGGTGACGTTCCGGTCTTTGATTGGTGTTTAGCTATAGATTTGCCCTATGAGAGCACTCTATTTTGCTATGATGCCATTTTGGTCATACAGTTTTCAAAACTGCTTGACGTTCGCTATTACAATAATCATAGCTTACACATGTTAGAACAGATCAAATGCAAAGCGTATTCAGCTCTAGCTCCTAGACTCCGGCGTCTAATAAAGTCATTAGTAGACACAAAATTAGATGGCTTTTTGCTATTAACCTGGTTATTGTACAGAAGACTTTGTTTTATAGAACAATTTGCTGATGGAATTTGCAAATAAAATCGATATTCCAAAACAGCTTTAGTTATGCAGTGCATGACAAGCATCTCTTCTAGCTTCGCCACTGATTCTTCGTATCTACATTGACATAATTGTTACATTCTTTCCTACCCATTGACTCCCTGGCTGACATTCAGATGTTCATGACAGTTTTTGTCTGTTCGAAACTATATCACATGTGCCCTTTATGTGAAACTTGGCGAACCTCTTCCTACATGGACATGCCGTTGCACAGTTTCATTTACACTACACATCTATACGTACCCGACTAAATGATTGCTTATTCCTCACAGTCATGCAATTTTTACCTATTATATATATATATATAT
>WIPJ01020379.1:218067-229452 GCA_018155075.1 Cassiopea andromeda | reverse complement strand
ACATTAACACATTTCATTTGCTGTAGGAAAAGAGACTTTTCAATGCCAACTTTGAAGAGACTGGAAGATTTCTTGCATGTAAGATCAATAACATACTACCGAAATGCTTAGAGGAGGTTCTCAGATGCAGTCTGCAGAGCAGCAGAAGCAGAAGTTACATAAAATATTTATGCGACTAATGCGTGACTGCAATTATATATAGGATAAACAGTCTGCTACATTCATGTTCTTCGTACGCTTTCACAGCAACTTAATTCGCTAAATTAAGACATGTTAAAGGAACTTTTGGAACTAAAATTTAACCATAAATTAAGATACTTTTAGTACTGGGCCGTTGAACTAGATTCCTATAGCAAAAGCGTGTAGGTTATATTGAAAGAATTATACTGTATAACTCTATCTTTGCTATAAACCATCCCTATCACCCACCCACAAATCACTTTTATGCAAAATGCTTACAAATTTGTCCCAAGTTGGCCTTTTTTTGCAATCTATATAAAAGAGGAAATTAATTCTTAAGTCTATAAGTCGTCTTTTGTCTCAAAAATCAACAATTTCGAGTGGTGAAACCTTTTAGGACCCATTTACACTATCGTCGCGTTGTGTCATGGAATGATATCTGTTGGATAGGGCGATCGTTTATGCTATACCGGGTAGCGTTACAACAATACAGTGCGACTTGCATATCACCTACAGACCGAAGTTACTTTCCCTCTTATCTGCGGAGCATCTCCTACAGGATAGCTTTGGCATGGTGTAAATGGTACCCCCTATCCGATAGAAAAATCGGAGCACGACGATAGCTATCCGGTATAATGTAAACGGGTCCTTAAAATACGTATAGGCAAACTTTTTTGATGACATCCTGCTTGCAAATCTTAAACATAGATTCAAGCGACATAGATAAATACTCCTTAACCAAAAAGCCTTTGATCATACACAGTTTTTGGCACATTGTTCTTTACGTACAGCCTTCTCTGCTGTTGCCAAGGATACTGCTGCATAAATGCTTCATTTGGAATAGCTGCCTTCTTTGCAGATCGTTGTTGCAGCTGTTGTTGTTGTTGTCTCATTATATTCATCCTCTGACGCCATATCTGTGAGCGATAGTTCCATGCTGCTTTAGCCTCGTTGTACTGTTGGTCACCGAGGTTCGTTCTAACACTTGGTGACATGTACCTAACATTTGATGGCCTTTGTGACCGGCGGGTGGCTTGCTGTTGTGTGGCCACCATGGCACCTGGAGAGAAGGTGCCTGGTGTATTTTCTTGGCAACACTGGATTGTGCATGCAGGCAAGCACTGTTGAGAACATGGTGCTGGGCAGGCGAATCCCTTGGGAATCTGGGCGGCTGGGAGATGTGGTAGTGGGTGTGGACTTGGGGGTCGTGGGATTGGATAGCAACAACTTAAAAGACAAAGTGGAGCACATTTGCTGCTACATGGCATTGGGCATAGCGGGTAATTTTTTTGCTCATCTTTCGTTCTACCAGAAAATGTCTGAGAAGGTGGTATCAGCTTTGACAGTTGCGTATCTGAATTTTGCTTTTGTGGTAGTTGTTCACTTCTTTGCAAAGGGTAATTCTGCGGACCAATATAAAACTTCTGGGCAACCACTGTTGATGGTACTTGCTGTGGTGGTTTTGATGATGTTTCTGTTGGTGGTGGTGGTAGTGACGGAGATGGAGGCGGTGGAGGTGGCGGTGGAGGAGGTGGTGGCGATGGCGGTGGTGGAGGTGGTGGTGGCGGAGGTGGTGGTGGTGGTGGGTTGCAGCAAATCTCCTTGCACAATGGCCAGCAAGAATTGCCACACTTCTTAGGGCACTCTTTCTGTATCTTTGGGTGTTGTGTACACTTGTAAACAACTCTCAGGTACTTTCTTATTCCAGGACAAATTTCTGTGCCGTTGTGACCTAGGAAGTCAAGATTCACAGGGATTTTGCATTTATTTTCACCTTGACATAAGTCCATAACTTTCTTTGCAACGGTGTTTTCCGGCTCTTCGCATAACGTCGTCGTGTTTAGAACTGGATTGGGACACGTGACTTTGTCATCTCGGCCATAAAAGGTCTTTACTATCTCCATTTTAGTGAACCTGTTCGAGCACTTGATTGTGATTTTCTCCTCTTCACATCCAAGAGCAACTTGCTGGAAAATTCAAAGAACTCAAAATACAAATTTGTATGGCAAATGATGAAGATAATTCATGTAACTAGAACATGTCAAACGATGACGATATTTCATGTAGATAGCAGAGTCATTAGTAGGAACCTTTGGAGAGGACTAAATTATCTACAAACACACAATTGTAGACACGATATTTTACTGCGCAGTAAAAAGAACGAGGTGATGATGATGGAGCTGCCTAGAAGAGGAGCACGAGGAAGACACAAGAGATGATACATAACTTTGTTAAGAGATGACATAGCTGAAGACGATGTGACTGAAGGTGATGTTGGGAAGATTATGTTAGGAAGATGATGTCGGGAAGAGGATAAAAGTGCAGTATAATAGCGGTCAAAACATTTTTATAATGCGTGGAAGACTGATAGTTTGTAGCACTTTCAAGCCTCGTTTGAAGGCTCGCTGTCCTCACAGCAGCAATTGTATACCTCATGGTGACACTCCTTTTCATTTTGAATTCTTTAACCAGTGTAAAGTTTACAGTTTAAATCCTCCAATAAGTCCCCAGAGGCTTGTTTGCAAAAATGAATTTCTGGTTGGGGGTTTATTCAAGGAGAGGGTTTACTCGAGAGGGGCTTATTTCAAGCTTTGGCATTTTCCCCAAGGTTGACATAAAAAACGACATTCTTTCTCGATCAACTAAATTTAAAAATTACAAAAAAAGGCTATTTCGCAAACGAAATTTATTAGTCAATAACTTCATTATCCTCGCAAAAGTCACGTTTCTCTTTGATTTTTTGCCTCCCTTCAAAGAAAGGATTTTTTTTACGTCATCACTTCGATGCCCTATAGTCCTATAAACTGAATAGCAAAAAAAGACTGACAGCTTCGGCATTGGTGTGATGTTAATGGTTTGATGGGTAGTAATGTGTTTTTTGGGGCGTGGGTGGAGATCATACCCCAACCATGTACAAAGTACTTTTCTCTGTCCACAAGTTGCTCAAAGTTTCTTCAAAAATTTCCCAAATAGTCTCTAGGAGTTCCCAATACTTTTGAAAATTTGCTCCTTTCAAACAACATTGCCAGAACTTGATAAATTTTGACAAAGTCATTTTTAGTCCAATTCCCCATGCATACATTCATTGTATGATATATATCGTTGGCCCTGGATGCCTGTGTACGCCAATGTATCGTTAGCCCTGGATTACAAAAAGTATCGAGTCAAACATATACCTTCCTTGCATTGCCTTTTCAAGGAATCTGCTTGCAAAAGTTTCCGCTAAAGGAATCATACGTCTAACAACACCTAGAGTGCAAAGTACCCAAATTTTGACCACACCCGTATACACTAAATGATTAATTACTTGAAAATTTTTGGATCAAATGTACTTTGTTTTTCACAAGAAATATACGTTCTGCCTTATTATTCACAGATTATGCAATTGTAATACAAGACAAAATGCTCAGATTTGTTGAAACATGGACAACAGATGCCAAAACATTTTCCTGTAAAAACAGTTTTTGATGTTAGCATTATGTTGTGAAGGGTCGCAGCGGAGGACTAAAAAAGGCACTGGGCTATTCTTTCGGGCACTTCAGTTGAGCCTTCTCAGCATGCTTTCCCTATCCTCCTATTATCTACGACTATTACCTCTTATCTATTATCAGAGTCCAATTCAGCATTATTAATACTTCAAGGATTTTTGCAATCTACCTCAGCTTGTTTAAAATCGTAGACCAATTTCATTGCTGGGCAATGAAATAAAATTGATACGGAACACTATTAATTACTTCAAGCAACTACAACGCGGAGTTTGATTATGTATTAAGGCAAAATTGCTTGAGACAGTTCTAAACCAAGCATGAATATTCTATTTACATAGGTTTGCACATTCGGACTAAGTAGGATCTGTAGGATTACACGATAATTGCAGGAAGAATTGGTTCAAGAAATTTAACTGATCTAAAGTGAAACTGATGAGAGTCAATCAAAAAGCCAAAGAAAAGATACAATTGTCCTATAACCATTCAAAATATTGCAGAAGACAAGCGTGTGCGCCACTTGTGGCACATTTGGTCATGTGAAGTGGCAAGCAGGAAGTGCAGTCAAAAGAAAGAGAGAATAGGAAGCGAATTATATCAGTAATTTTTGGACAATGATCACTGAGAGTCTTTATCCTAAATTCAAAATATTTACATCTGTAGCACCACATTTGTATTATCCTTCAAAACTGAGATGGAGAAACGTCAGCAGGCAGGTATAGCCTTATCTGTGCCACTTCGTGCTTGAGTTACAGTTGCGAAAGCCTGATATAAAGGTTAAATTTGTAAAGAGCATGAACCAGTTCCCCTTGACTTAGGTCCGAAATTTCTAGAAAAGCTGCTCACCTCGTTCTTTCTTAACAATTCTGATCTTTCGAAGTCTGTTGTCTCTTTTTGAAGCCATCTAGTAACAAGGCCATTTGGCTCCTGCGCTACAGCACTGCTTGCCGCAATGGCTATGATGAAAGTAATCACTCCAAGTAACATCTTTATATGTCTTTGTTGGCATGCAATCTGTGTTACATTGTGTTTTGAAAGAAACCCAAAACGTAGTTGTTGAGCTGAAATTTTTAAGTGTAAAAATTAAATTTCAAAGGAGAGAAAATTTTCAAGCGTAAGAAAAATGGTCAAGCTTGATAAATTCTTAAAGAATGTGTCTAAGAAAATAATTTAATGAATGCCCTTGAGTATTGCAGCTGAATCTCCTCAATTTGGTGCTTTCCCCGAGGCTCTAGAATTGGAGCCACCTGCTTGTTGCAGCTGTTGTTGCAGTGTTCAGCATATAATTCCATCACATGCTAGACACTGCAACAACAGCTGCAACAAGTAGGCTTTTGAGGAAAATGAAAACTTCTTTCGAATATTATCTTTTTCTCTTCAGGATCATATGATACATACGTTCCTTGATATGCTGTATTAGGGAAATAAAACTTAGCAACTTTGAATGCCTCATCATGTACGATCGGGGCCAAATTATTTAACAAGTACAAGGGCAGTTTTTTGATAAATTTATCGAAATACTTATTTTTGAAAGAAAATCAAGAATATCTTAAAAGAAACTTTACAAGATGTCTTTTATTTAATGGTATTTTGCAACCTATCTGTTTAAAACCAGTTGCTAATTAAGCGTGCAATAGTATTAAGTGCATTCCTCAGTTAGGTAAGGCAGCTATTTTATTAGATAGAAAGCTGATGAGTTAGCTAGGTAGATGTATAGCTAGGAAATAGCTCGGTAGTTACCGTAAAGCATCGATGAAGCACCCTGGGACCTTATTTAAAAAGCAAGAATTTTTGATTGGGCGCTTATGCGGACTGGGAGTCTATTCGGACCTGGACGGTTAATAAGAAAAGGAAGAACAGATAACTAAACATATATCATCTTTTTATGGAATAGATTGAAATATAACGTTCCAATCAATGAATCAATAGATCTTCATCGTCCTCCACGTCATCATCAAAGTGTAAAATAGAAATTACAGAATGTGTAGAATAGTCAGTGAAGTCAACAGAAAGTATTCAATTATTAGAGAATACAAACATGTGTCTGGTCGAAAGTCAAAGGAAATTGAGAAGGCGTTTTCTTTTTCACTCATCCAATATATACGAAGAGCTTATTCAGGCTTGTCTCCTCATTATTACTGGGCCCGTTATTCGGACCTGGGCGCTTGTGAGGAATATTCTCCGCAACCTGGGCGCCTATTTAAGAATGGGCGCTTATTTTATTCCTGGGCACTTTATCAGTAATTTACGGTACTCGTTCGTTAGTTGCTGGTTAGTTGCTCGCTAGTTTGGACTAACGAAAAAGGGCCACAACGAACATTGTGATTCTTTTCAGTTCTTAAATGCGACATAACCAGAATGCACATTAGACATATCCGTACACAGACATAAGCTTGAAGAAAATACCGTCTTACTTTAGACATACCCATACAAGGACACAAACTTGAAGAACGTTTGGAGACAACGTTTCTCATCACCAGCTATTTAACTGTAGGTATGTGGGGCTTATAGACAGGGGAGAAAACAAATGGGAAAAACAAGCTAGAAAATCAAGGTAATCCAAAGAAACTTTCAAAAGAAGTCTAACGGGTAAACAGGTATACTCTTAAACAACGGAAAATAAATCAAATGTGCCTTATAATGAAGGACCAGCAATAAAACCAAAAGAAAAAACGACAAACAGGTTATAATTAGCATATTTTTCGTTTGTTGCTTATTTACATGTAAATAAAAACGAAAAAGAATAGATTTACATTGGTGAGACATCACGCAATGCCTATACCAGAGGTAAAGAACACTTAGCATCTCTAGCGAGGAAGGAGGAGAGCCTGTTCTCTGGAGACACAGCAAATACAAACGTAATGGTAATATACTACAGTTTTGCATGTCAGTTACGAGGTGGAATTCAAAAATGATGCAATGATACGGCAAGTTTCAGAGGCAGTTTGATGAACAAAGAAGGAAAGAAAACTGTTATGAACAGCAAAATCGAATGGAATTACATCAATTTGCCCTCATGTGGCAGTTGAATAATCCACATCGCTACAGCTGCTCTACTGAACATACTAATTTAAGAGCATTGTTCTACTGGACTTTTCATCTATATAAACTAATGAGGACCAGAGCTTTGGAACATGTTTCCTTAAGAATGCCGTTAAGCAATAATCCTAGTTTGTTGAAGGAGTATAGAGTCTCATATAGCGTGTACAATATACAATTTTTAAGTAAACAGTTTTGAGCATGTACTTATTTACTTTCTTACAGTTAGTCAACTTATGCTGAGACGCGTTGTCTCGAAACGTCCTTCTAGATTATGGATATTTCTAAAGTAAAACGATATTTACTTCAAGTTTATGTCTGTGCATGGATATGCTTAGCAGTTTGCTGTTCACTGAGCTTCTATCTTGGTTATAAAGCTCCTTCGTTAGTTGGCTAGATAGTTATTGGTGCAGACTGGGTCAGCAGTTTTTGCTGTTGTCTCATTTAGATCAATCTAGGCCACTAATGTTGGTCTTGGAATTTTAAATAGTGGTTTTGGAAGGAAAAGTAGTGGGGTAAGGTAGGAGTTTTCAATAAATTTCTTCTTCACAAAATTCCTTTTAGGTTTAGATGTTTATCGCAATAAAAATTGTAGTAAAAAGAAGATAACAAAAGAACATAAAAAGTAATGGAGAGTTTGAAGTGTGATAATTTATTTTGCTTAATCATAGTAACTAGGTGGGACATCATTTTCTTGCATATTAAAGGAAGTGGTTTGCAGAGACACTTGTGCTGGAAAATCGCATTAAATTAGGTGCTGCTTTTAGCTTTGCTAAGCGGGCCAGAAACTCATGACTCCAACAGCTTAATGTCAAACAAGCTCCAACGTACATTTTACAATCTGAATATTGTGGTAAGAAAGCAAAGTGTTCAACTGTCTGTCAGGGATGGCGCTACCGAGAGGGCTTGGGAGTTGTAGCCCCCATGAATTTACTGCGCACCCCGTTGGCAACTAAATTTCTATGCACTGTCGTCATTTTCTTAATCTTCTGACCTTTTCCTATTTTTTGTTTTTTAACCAGTACGATAGGTTCTGTCGGTTAAGATTCATTGACTTTGCTCACTGTCGGCACTTTGGCAGCGCTAGCTTCCCCAGCATTTTTTCTCTGGCACCTCCTATTATGTGAGTCACCATGGATTATAATCTTAAACATGTAGCAAAGGAGCTGCACTGCAAAAATATATTCAAGCCACGCCTTTCAGCATTCCCATTTTATCCATTTATGACAGCAACGTGCTTGTCGCTGCTCTGCAGTGGTACCGTCCCTAACTGTAAGAAGGGGAGCTGTGTTGTAGGAACAATATTTGACCATGCACACTTTAGCATTTACGACAATAATGTACTGGTCGCTGCTATGTATGTGAAAGTACGAAAGAAGGAAAAACCAACGTATAATTGCAGTATTCTTCTTCTATTTATTGGAGCGTACCTGTCCTATCTCCCTCTTTTGCCAAAGCATAATTACTCTAGTGTCTCTAATAGACGGGCCCTTCCCTCTATTGATTTCAGGAGAATTTTCCTTTCCCCAGTTGCTAATTAACACCCTCCTCTACTAAATTTTACAAATCGATCCTGATCAGAACACGCAGAAAATTAACGTACCTTTTAATAAAGCAATTTACCAGCATGAACAACATTCTCTAATCACTAATTCACTCATTTTCTATTGAAAGCTGCGGACATGCATACCACCATCTACTAGCGCCCCCTTCTATTCACATGAACACCCCTTCTATTCACACCACCATTCTATTAGAAATTGGCAGATATGAACCCTCCCTTTTATTGTCTCCCCCCTTCTATTAGAAACCCTAGAGTAAAAACTTAGCCAGCCAAACATATTCAGTGGGGTGAGTGGCCAAGAGCCCCAGCCAGTTCCATTAGCTTAACTGAAATTAAGCATGGCTGTGTACAGTCAGAAATTGGATGGGTGACCTTTCAGGTGAACGACCAAAGCAGTTCACTCCGCCCTCCTTCGGAAGGGACGCTAAACTAGGGGTCCCATGCCTGGATGAAGCATGCATAGTAGGCCTAAATTAGCTGAAAAAGCTAGGTTTAACAGCCTACTCAAAATAAAATAAACAACAACAAAAAACAGCAGAAGCAGCAAGCAACAAATGCTCGATTAGGTGGGGTGAGCCCGAAACTGCCCCTCTGGAGTTCCCTTTTACGAGACATTTGCAATCTCTAGAGAGTTTCTAAATATTATTTTGCTTAATTGCAAGCAGGGACGCAGCGAATTGGGGCTATGGGTGTGTGGTATCCCAACCTTTGACACTTAGGAAAATTCAGGTAAAATTGGGTCATTGCATTTTCAAAATCAGATAATTATTGAAGAGTTGAGATGTTTGTGCAACAGTTGCAAGAACATATAGTTAAGGGAAGTATTTACTGTATGAGCAAAAAGCAATCTCAAAATAGCGTTGTTCAGCCTTCTGAGAACCTATACCTTGAGGAGTTTTCTCCGAGCGCATCTATGGTTGGCCTAATAGTAGATTCTTGATTTAAAAGAATGTCTAACACACTTTCTGTAAATGCTGCTTAAAGGATTAGTGAAATGGCTATCTTTGAAATACTGTATTTGCAAAATCCACTCTCAAATCAATGTTCTCCAGCCAACTAAGAACCTTTATTTTGAAAGTTATTCTTTGGACCCAACCGAGAGAATGTTTAGCATACTGAAGATTTGGATAGCCGTGCTTGCCCTTCTGTCCTGTAATAGTGATTGGTGACGACAGAACAGCTCACTAACGGGGTAAATTCAACCTTAAACCCCCCATCGAAAGGGTTATCGTAACGCCCCTGGTGGCTAGAATTCATTTTCTTTCTACTGAATATCAAATGCACAAGTATTGCCAAATCACTAATGCTAGGCTTGCAGAAAGTAGTAATGAATTGGTGATTAAATTTTTCATGCTTTTCTTTATATTAATGTCAAAACGGAAAATTGATTATGTTTGATGCTTGTACGGCTTTTGATATATCCTTTCAACATTAAGCACGCCCTCTTGTGCACAGTGTTTCGTAACCGTTGGTGCTCAATGAACTCTATCTACGCACACACAAGACATTACTGACAGTATTTCACTACGCAGTTCTTAATCTTTGATACTCATTTCATCGTGCATTAAAAACTGACTCTGTAAACATCTGAGAGCCTGAGCATCAAGCCATTTAACGAGAGATAGCGGGAGAAAAAAACCGTTTTCGATGGTCTTACACATGAAAGTGCTTGTTCACGCGTGCAACGTGTTCAAAGCATGATTAATCGACTAAAATAAAACCCAGATATCACACTACTCCATGCAAAAGTTCAGTGTACTTAGAGCAACGTAAAATATTATACATACCGTTGGCTTGTTATTCCTTAGCTCAAATAATTTATCTTCTAGAATCCATTTTTCACAACGATGTTATGTTTACGAGATTAAGTTTGACCTTTCGTGTAGGGGTGATCTCATCGCCGACTATTCAATGCAACAAGCATCTTCGAACATTCGCTTTGAATTATTAATGAGCTTGATTTGATCACTCGGCTAGGCCAAACGTTTTCGAAAGATAATTTCTTACCAAGCTATTTATTGGCATTTGGAATAACTGGTTGTTACAACAGAAACTATTTACAAATGCAGGTTACTCTTGTATTGTTGTTGGAAGCATCGGAAATTTGGATTTGGGAAGCATTTAGATTCAAAGATAGCGAAAAGAACCTGTTTTTTTCTGTTCTAAAGCGTAGTATCACTTCTCAAAGCAGGCAGGCCTACGAATGAACTGAGCGCCCTTACAATAAATGCTTACAATTTGCTTCCAAAGGACACAAAAATGCAAGTAAACAATGCTCCCTCCCTAAGCTACTCAGAAGCTTCAATCTGTCTACTAATTTCATCGGACTTTGCAATAATCAATTCATTTATGGCTAATAAGAGGAGTCCACAGACCCAACAGCTTTTGCAGATTCAGTAACCGGAAACGATTACAGAAAGTTTAACGAACAGAAATTGCTCCTTCAGCTCTTCAAACTAAAATTTTCATGATGCTTTACAGGGTTCCTTTCAAAAGCTATGCCATGTTGATACCTGGGGCGATGGCAGCCATCGCTGAATGGGGAGGAAGGGGTGGGAGTTTTGGTGCCACGCCCTAAAATTATGACGCAATTTGGTGGCCACACCCATTTCAAAATCTTGCTAGAGGCCACTAACCCCAACCCTACTTCTCATTGAATGTGAACGAACTAGAAAATTCATCTTGGAGAGAAGTGGGGGAGGGGCAATTTCCCCCAGTCCACCGTAGCGCTGATACTGGCTGATGCATCAACGTTATGGAGAAGTACAAAGCTTACTTGCGTGAGATAGAAAATATAGGCCTTTCAGCTAATATACACCTTTTGTATAAAAAAGGTTTTTTCAGTCAATTTCTGAAACTTTTTTTTAACATGTGCATGCGCAAAAATTGTTGATTTTCAACGCTTGCGCATGCACATTAGTGGAAAGTGAAAAAACACCATGTACACTTAAAATGATAATAAATCTTATTAAATAACAGAAGTTGAGCAGTCAAAGGTCAGCCAACACACCAAATATATATATTGGTTGGTTGGCCTTTACAGTACTAGATGTTGACACCTAAGAAAGTTTGTAAGAGTATATGTGTTAAAAATTCTATTTCTGTGTGTACTAATTG
>WIPJ01020379.1:195692-217818 GCA_018155075.1 Cassiopea andromeda | reverse complement strand
ACATATGAATTTTCTTAGGCCTCAGATTCCAGTACTGAACTTTCTTTACACTTTGAGCAGCCGAGTAGTGCTTTCTGATAAACCATTTTCTTGCAAAGAGACGTGTACATATATTTAGAATTCAAGTTTAGCTCGTAAACGCTAGGAGAGTTTAGACTAAGCACGTAACTGGAAGACATTCCTGGAAGAGCAAAACCTGCCTGCGCAGCCACGTTGGAGGGGCAAGGGATATATTTTCTTATGTAAATCTCCAGGTTAATGATTCTTTTGGAGGACAAGGCAATGCAAAAGTTGTTACTTGGGGGGATTTTCTCCCATGCCCCCCTGTAGGTGCGTTCCTGGGTTCGACAATAGGCCGAAAGAAATTTTCTTATAGAAAAACATGTTGCAAAATAAAAGCTAAGGCAAAGAGTCCATATATTTCTTGACTATAGTAATATTGACTAATCCTCCGGTGCTTCAACTATTCCATGACAAAAGATTATTCACTAAAAGTTATAACTATTCCAGTTTAATAAACTAAACTGTGTGACTTAAACGGTGTAACTTAAACGGTGTGACTTAAGCAGTTTGACTAAAACGGTTTGACTTAAACGGTTTGACTTAAACGGTGTGACTTAAAAGGTGTGACTTAAACGGTGTGACTTAAACGATGCGACTGAAACGGTGTAACTTAAACAGTGTAACTTAATCGGTGTAACTTAAACGGTGTAACTTAAACGTTTCGACTCATGCTTGAGTCATCTTCAGTATGAGGAGAACATAAGTGAGCACAAATAAATATCATAACATGTATTGGAAAACTCTAGTTTCAGTTGGTTTATACGCAGCCCAATAATTAAGGATAGGTAGGTATTAATAGGAGAAAAGTGTTTCGAGGTTTCTTCGTTATTGAGTGACGTATGTATGTTCAATACCTTTGAACGATGACGTCATGTTCAGTGAAATATAATAAACCTTTTGTCACACATGTACTGTTTGGATTTGCCATTTGTTTCAAAATGAAGTTGAACGTTGTGAACTGTTTAAGCCTAGCGCACCCAGCAGATTTTATCGTTGCTAGAGACAATGTCTGAAGCGCTCCTCCATGATATATCCCTCTAGGGCGGCGATGGAGTGACATTTCAGGCCAATTCTCTGCCATTCTATTGGCTTAGAAAGTCACGTGTTCCACGATTCTTGTCGCGAATCACCGCACACAGCAGATTTTTGTTTTTGGTCTCTTGCAACAAAAAGAAATCATACATGTTTGATTTCAAAACTCTGTCGCTTGCGATATAAGTCGTTAGCTTTAAGTCACTGCACACAGCAGATTTTCCAGATCAGAGACAAAATCGCATGATAAAAATCTGCGGTCTGCACTAGGCTTAAGACTTTTAGGAAATATAGCTGAGATGTTTTAAAGAAAATGTTAGAACTGCACATAAAATCCAACGATGCTGTGTTGAAAAATAAATTATTGCTGTAGTTAGGATTGAACTGCCTGCTTTTAGCGAAAAGGAGTAGATAAATGTTACTATCTCCAAATATTCCATTTCTGGTTGTGTTTCGCTTATCACTTTAAACCTAAATCTACCATTTTTACTGCTGTTTATTTTCTTACTCCCTTAGGCCACTAAATGAAGAATGTTTGAATTGAAGTTTTTCTCATTTGAACTGCTTGAATTTCTTTAAAACAGCACATTTTGTATGGAACTGAACGTTAAGAAATAATCCTATATATAGGACTAATCTTGGCGTAAATCAGAAAAATATAGGATACAGAAATCTCCTAAATGGTACGGTCCTAAGAAATATGGTATTACCCATGATATTACCTACAGTTCAAAACAAGAATATGTATGGACTCATATGTCTGCATAAAAATAGGGTATTCTCTCTCTTTGAGATCACTCATGTCATTTCATTTCAAATTTTTATAAATCGTAACCCTTCAGCAACTGCTGTTTTTTTAAGGTTTCCTTTCTTTAAGTCAAATTATAATGCAGTAAAAACATTTTTAAATGACTTGATTGCGATATAGTGTTGATAAATGGATATAATATAAGCTCAAAAAGCATAACGAAAATGCTAAAGCAATATATTGAAACAAAAGGAAAGAGGTAAAATGGAAACTTATTGGATTAAAAATTTTTAAGATGCCGAGTGTGGTTGCTTGTTTGCCTCTGTTGGTAGCTGTTTCATTGTTTTAACCCACGATACGAAAAACTCCTTTGTCCATTTAAGAATGATTTTTTCGGTATCATTAAATCTGTTAACGTATTACGTAAGGCTCGGGTTACACCAGCGAAGTTTCTCGTGAAAAGGCGGCATAAGTTCTTTGGAACCAATTCATTAGATTCAATACATTTTATCAATGCTCCGCAATCTTTTTCCAATCAAGGCACACTTGTGCAACTTGCTAAATACCGCAGCACGCTGCAACAAGAAATGCAAATCAAGACAGCCTGTTTTTGCAAAAAGCAATTTGAGTTACGCTCGAACTTCATATTTCAGCTTGTTTTTGATTAGTAATAAAGTAATAATCTGTTTAGATAATTCTTATCAGTAGCAAAATGAAAAGCTCTGTTTGCGCATATAAGTTGAGCAAAATTGGATCGCAACATTCAAATTGTAAAGAATGACAGGTGTTTTGTAAAAACACGAGAAAGGTTAAAGTTACTCTGCGGCACACGCAGCTGTGTGCCGAGACACCTTCTGTTGCGGGTGGGGGGGGGGGCGTTCTGAACAATTAACCAACTATTCTTACTAAAGAAAGGTCACAGAAAATACTGTTGCCAACCCTCTTGCTGTCTGGCTAAAATTTGACCAACTTTCTTGCAAATATGAAATTATTGGGGGCGAGACGCCCCCACGCGCCCGTCGTCACGTCCTTGGGCACACGTGACATTGTCTCGCAGCACACCGGCTGCTGAGCACTGCATCACTTACTGGGCATGACAGAAACTATGACGTATCTCATGAAACTTATTGCCTTGTAGCTTCTGACATACTCAATAAGTTTGTCCAAAGAAAGATAACGTCCAATTTTTACGCAGAAATTAGAATGTACGTAAATAGTCTGTTGGTACTACAGAACCTTACTGCAGCACGAAAAAGCGGCAACATTCTTTTGATATACTGAAAGTTTTCTTCGTCGGACACTCGTCAGAATATAAACGTCAGATAGTGACCAAAAGGTTTACCGAAATATATAGCCAGATGCGGTTACATGTAATAGGATACGTCTAATTTGCACCAAGAGTCTTCGACAAATGTTTTCAGTATGTCAAAAGAGTGTTGCCGCTTTTTCGTGCTGCAGAAGTTTGAATCTGTAGAACTTCCTTGAATCGCATATTAAGTTCATTGCCGATTTTATCCCTTTTGGAAATGCAATTGGGATAGAACTGATGTCCTGACTTCACTATGTAGGTGCAATTTCTGCTGAAAGTCTTGGAAACTTGTGTTTCCTCTTTTCTAGTTGTTTAGTATCCCATCTTCCCCTCACAACAATGTTGCTTCGTACAAGATTAACAGGTACAATAACAATCACTACGCTTGCAGAAAATTATCTGGCAAGCACACGTTTAATTCAACATTTTTTTAAAAGGCAAGGGATTTCAATCATTTGCAGAAGATAAGAATATAATTAGTATCATATACAGTATTATCTCGTTATAAAATACTCGGTTACAAAGTACCTTCGGACATAACATACCCTAGTGGCCGGTACCTGCAAAAGGTTCTTACCAACCCATATAAAACTCTGATTATACCGTACTCGGTTATTACGTACTTTCGGTTATAATTTACTTGTTTTTTGGCTTTTACGTATAGCAGGACAAAATTCCCTGCTATAACGTACTTTGAGGATTTTTTTACTTTTTCTCTTTGCGAGTTCGTCACATACATCTGTGCTGCCTTCGCAGTTGCTTTTTTGACAAAAGAGTTAATGATAACTGTTGGAGTGCGCCCGTGTGCTCAGAGTTCAGAAAAAATTCAAACTTTCCTCCGGCAGTAACTTCTTTACGTTTAACCGTCCTCATTATTCAACATCGATATGAAGTTCACCATACTGCTCCTGGATTTCCCAAGCAAGATCACCTCACTTGCATTCATCAGAATTTTCTTAAGCTGGATTTTTTACTTGCTAGGTCTTCCTCAAAACTGATATAATTTGAGAAGTCTTCCTCCGGCTCACAGCCGTGGACTCGTGACTTTTCTGGATTCTGTGTGTGCTATGGCTCGACATAAACGACTCAAGTAATCACGCATTTGTATACGTTCTTATGTGCCATCTCAGTAAGTGACAGAGCATTAGCGAAACTGAGCTGGCATGTAAACCACTTATCCAGTTGAAAATGAAGAACCCATTGACATTCCTTGTTCAAATGCATGCTACGAACTTTTTTAAACTTTGAAGCTGCGAATCATGAAAGTCCTAATCAAGGGTGCACTATTGGAGATGTGCTTTAACTTCCTAATTCTTCCACATTTGTAAAGAGAAATGTATCTGGGTCCTTGTCTCAAGTATTTCAGTATCAAAAATGGCAAAAGCGCCTGAAAGCATATGTCATTGAATATATAGTAGTTTGGCATAGTAATCTGGTTGATATCTATTTACTGGGGTTATAAAATATTTACTGTGGTTATAACATAAAAAAGTAAAGGTAGTCCTGTACACTTTCGTACGTAGGGGAGTGGATACTTATCCTGAGCCATCGGCATGTCAGGTTGGATGGCCAGTTCCTTTCCTCGCAGCCTTTATTTCCTCAGTGTTGCCACCAGGTACCCATTTGCTGCTGGGTGAACAGTGAGCGAGCATTCAGTCAGGCCATCGAGTCGGACTCGAAAGTTGGACCTTCCGCATGGGAGGCATGCGCTATGCTATCTCGCCCGGTTATAACATACTTTAGATATAACGTACCAAATCAGCCGGTTCCTTGAAGTACGTTACATCCGGATGATGCTGTATCATGCATTGTACAGTTGTTGTCCCAAGCTATGTTGGCTGAGATTTCATGCCCTATTTACAAGTCCATGCCTTACGCAATTGCACATCCATAGTTTCAATTTACAACTGAACAAATTGCGTCAAGTCCACACTTAGCTAAGCTCCTGATATATGGATAAGGAATAATTTCTTACACGATTACCACCAGGTTTTTTCTTCTTTTCAAAGTAACCGAACCATACAACTAATGTCCTATCTTGGAATTCGTCTCAACTTTATCAGCTGAAGAGTAATAGCAGTATAGCAAACGCTAATCTTATTTAGGTTCTCTAGAACGAACAGAAAAGTTGTATTCTTCGTCATTTTCCATATACTTCTCACTAAACTGGCTAAGAAAGAAAGCTACCCTCTATATTAAATGAGCTGTATTTAAATACAAAGCTTCAGACTAATGAGTTGGGTGTTTTAAACTGTAATGAAACCGAGAAAGGTTCTGTAAATAAATATATCAAAAGCTTCCAATTTGAAGTTTGGAATTCTAAATTACGAACTTGAATTAGTATGTTAGGCGTTAGTAACACAGATATAATCTCGTATAAAGTATTGTCTCTTCTAGGTAGTCGATGTGAACCCCAGCTTTTTACACAAGGAGGTAGCTACTTGACTCTTGTCGGAGCTTCCTTATACTGTGGGTGCCAGACGCCATGCTACCTTGTTTCAAATTTATTCTTTTTGTGTTGGTTTTCTGCCGCAATAGAATACGGCCTAATAGTGTAACGAGACACTGGCCTGAACGTTAGATTATACTTAGACATAATGACCAACTGTGCTGGAAGGAATCAGGATCAAATATATAAGACGAAGCATGAATTAGGAAATGACAATATTGGTTTGAAGAACAATATAGTTCAATAACGCATGCGCAATCAGTGGTTTGCTAACCGACATGCTAACGTTGACGGAGCGGGACGGATTACTGACGTACTTTCAACTTATTTTTCTTACTCTAAAGTTATGCTTATAATCGTGTGTTTTAAGTCACCGTGAAATTGAAACGTAATCTATCATACTGATGTATTTAAGCTGCATGGAAGTTAGTACAAACTTCTGTTGAGTGAAGTAAAGATTCGATAGGAGGTAGTGTAGGCCCAGCTCATTTGCATAGCAAATGGATTCTTGCAGCTCAACAGATTCTAGCTGCCATGTTTGCAAGAAAAAGTTCAAAAATCCAGAAAACCTATCACTGCATTTGAGGTTCCATTCATTATTTGGCAACTTTAAGAAGGCATCGGTGGTATCTGAAAGCAATGGTGACGAAGGAACTGATGGAAGTGTGGGTAAGTTTCGCAGTTTAGTTTCTGTCCGGTACTAGGCGCGCACTTACCACGTCCTGTCAGTATGATTCTGTGTTGCACCTGACTGAAGTGATATTTTATGAAGTGAAATGTTTTCAGCATTGGCACTTCTTAAGAAATTGTTGCTATGTTTTTTGAGCTTGCCACTGAAGTATGTTTTTGCAGGTAAAATGGTTTTCCACTAAACGTGTTGCTACGAGAAACTGTAGTGGCAATTCGCCACATCTTCATAAAACCTTGCAGTTGCTCTTTTAGTTAATTCTCGTAGTTCTTCTTCGTGTAGTATCACTTTCCGAGGAATAACGGCAATTAATTATGAACTTTAATTATTATTTAGTAATAAAGCTGTGCATTTTTGAGAGGAATGAAATTAATTGAGCTTCAAGCAGGTTTTTGGTGCAAAGGGTAATTATACATGCTGAAGTGATATAGCAGCTGGAATTCATTTAAGCCTCTTGCTGTCGAGGGCAAAATAATGTGTCTTTCCTAGTGCAGGCCTCCGAGTCAGTCCTGAAATCCTAACATTTTGCCTTTTTTCTTGAAAACCCAAACTTATTCATTTTCTTGACAACCGTAACTTGTTGAACTGAACAGGAAACCCTTAATATCCTTAATTTTTCAGGAGTTCATGTCTAGCATAAGATATTAATAATGATAATAGAGTGATCATAAAAAGATGACTAATGTGAAGATATTAGTGTTCACTGAAAAGATAACAACATCAGTCTAGCAGAAAAGTGGGGTGTGCCCCTTGAGGAATGTGATCTGATGCAAAGGGGTGTGTGTAACCCTGGGAATAAGTATTCATACATGATGCTTTATATATTATGATCTTACTTATTGTGATTGGGGACACAAAATATTTTCTCTTTACTTGAGGGATTTGCAAAAATTGGTTGAGAATCACTGTATTATATAAAAGAAACAGCTAAAAAATAGTTAAAACTTGTAAATTCTGAAAAGCGTAGCAAGCTTACAACTTAAGTTTACAAACAAACAATCATTAAAGTTGTATTAGAGAGCATTTTTGAGTTGAAAATATCCTTTACAAAAGTCATAGAAATGTTACCTGTAGTCCTTAGAAAGTCCTATTTTTTTACAGAAATGTGTCCTAAATTCCTTAATGTAATATGAAAATGAACATAAGAAGGCCTGCTGTTAAAACATACTTTTCACAACAATTTCTATTTATAAGAAGACCTACTAAGTAAGATATGCTAAGGAAAGTTACTCATTTTCTAGTTTTTACATGCTTACTTGAATTCAAATGATATTTACGCCAAAATCTAGTGTGATTGAAAGAAGAGGTTTTGTTTATGAAAATGAACTTATTGTAATTTTAGCTTTTAAGAGCTCTTAACAGGTGTTTTTAGTGTTTGTTTCTATTTTGATTTTACTTGTTTACCAACATTCAGGATAAGCAGATTAATTTGTTTTCTTTCCAAATTTACTATAAACATGCAAGCATGTTTTGTTGCAGTTTTGATTCCCTTTAATGTCTAGCATTCAAACCAACCCTTTTGTGGTAAAGATGGAGATATCATTGAGATACGAGGAAGTTTGAAATTTGAGACTAGTTGTAGAAGTTAAAAATTGGTAAATAGATGGTTGTTTGTGAGCAAGAACTTGCTTATGAGCAATGATAGGAGTTGTGCTATTTGGAAAAAAATGCTAAAATAAGTAGTAGTGTTAACTTCAAATAATGAGGACCAATACTAAGATGAAAAATATTAACTTTATTGCTAGCAAGTATATGATTGTAGTTTAGGCTGATTTTGTACCTTGGTTTTTCACTGAAAAGCACATAACTCACTTTAGGGATAGAAGACAGGGAGATTGATAAGTATTGCTATCAGCCCATTTTTCTGTCAAACGTTTGAAGTTTCTGGCTTTATGTGGTGCCTTATTTCATGCTAAGGATCCATGGACTGCATAGAAAGAACAAAAAGATTTCTTAGCTACAGAATGTTTGTATGTTTTTATGCATTTCTATGGATACAGAGGGCACTTTCTGAGTCATTTTCACTTTCATTTGAGGTATTTCATTTTCCTTTGTTACTCATTGATGTTACTTCCTCTGATAGTGAACCAGATCAAAGAAAATAGTCTGCCACAGTCAATAAATCAAATCTCATGCTTTGCACATTTGTTTTGAAGTAGGAAGCATGACACCAAACTTTGAATTCTTTAGCATGTAATTTTGTAGTGATATCATGGTGTGTACAGTTGTCAGTGATCCTTCAAAATTGACATTTGCTTTGAAAGGTACTTGAATTTAATTTTTCCTTGAAAAGTATTTGAATATGAGGCAAAAGCAAAATTTGTCTTGGAAAGTCATTGAAAAGCCCTTGATGGTATTGTTGACATATTTGCACAGACCATGGATATGAGCAATTACTAGCCATACCTGTACAATTATGAACTGGACTCAAAATTATTGTGGCGAATGTTGTAGGGGCTTATTCTCTAGGGCAGCTTATGAGGACAACCCACATTACTTTATGCAAAATACTGCACATGCAGTAATTAGCATAAACAAATGATTTTATACTAAGAAAACCTTTGCATTTTCATTAATTTTCATAATATTTAAAATTCCATTAAAGTAAGACAGCACAATACATAGCACTATGCAAAACTGCAATCAATGATCTATGTATGTAACATTGCCTTATCTGCCTGAACGCTATTCTAAATATTTAACATTGGTTTGATCTACATAGTTAGTAGTGTCTAATCTTACATACGCATGCTCAGATCAAATCAAGAAATGAAGAAAAGAATTGCACTTTGTAGCAAAGATAACATTAATCAAACAAATTTATTCAAACATGGAAACTACTGTAGCTTAAATGACAGATGTAACAGCAATTCTTCATCATCAGACTAAACAGTTCTCCTGAAAATTGGAAGTAAGTGATAATTGGAAGCATGTGGTAATTGGAAGTGGTAATTGGAAGCATGTGGTCAGCATGCTAGGGTGTAAAGTATAAGATAGTCAAAATGCCATTACCTTTCCAAGTGACTAAAATCGGAATTGAAGTTACTAGAAAATGTTGAAGAACACCTATTTGCAAGTGGGATCAATCACACCTTCAATTTGATTTATGCATGTGTGGGCACATGTGGTCGCACATGCTAAATGACAAGGCTTGATATAAAGCGTCAAGCTTTTGTGCCATCAGGATTGCAGCTGGAAAAAGTATTAAATGCGCTCGAAGAGCTTGGAGCTGTCAAATCCAGATGTTTGCATGCTTCACTGTGCCATATGTGCTTTGCTTAACAAAGCTTAGTACTTAATCTCCACATTGCACATCACCATCATTGTAGCTTATACTTGAGGGTGGCATGCATTTTTTCTAAGCCCCATTTGTGGTGAGTTATACTCCAGGGCAGCCTATATGCAAGGAAAGTTTGTAATCAAATAACTAGTAAATCAGTGTTTACCAACCTTCTTTCTTTTCTTCCCCCTTGGCTACGATACACAGGCCTCCAGTGCCGCCTTAAAATCTTTCAAACCCCTTTAGAAAAAATATCCCTGAAAGTCCTTGGAAATCCTTAATTATTATCAAATTTATCAAATATCTTCTTAAATTTCCTTAAGAAATTTAATTTTTAATTGAAATTATGATATGTTTGTAAAGGAAAATGTTTATGAAAGTGTCGCCACAGTGGATTGCAACCAGTTCTTATAGAGAAAACCTGATATGTTTTGTTTTGCAATTTTGCTATAAGAGCTAGTGGGAAAGTCAGGGAATTTTTGTCTAAAAGAAGCTACAAATTCATGGAAAGTTGGGGGGAATTTGAAAATACTGTGGCAAGTTTTCAGAAGCTCTATATCTTCAAGTGTGATAATGTAGGCCACAAAAATTTAATATCTTCCTCACACTGCTTGCAATTTATATTCTGTGTTATGTCTTCCACCAAGATGATTCATGTTTGTCAATGTATATAGGAGTGGTCTACACTCTAATTTTCCATCACTCCTCTTGATTTATACCTAATCTAGGTGCATTACAACACAGATAGGTGGCATGCAGATATTGTGACTTTGTTGAATGACAAATCCATATCTATTTTCAATCTCAGCATGATTGTTATAAGACTTTCAGTATGCAGCTTAGTCTGAGAGTAAGATGCTGCAAGATAGCATGTAGATAATGACCCCCTGAATGCATAAAGCATAACTAAGGCCATACATCTGGAGGTAGACTATGTCTCTTCATTGTTTCACTGGCATAAGAAGAGATTTTTTACTTCTAGCTTTGACATTCAACCTCTTAAGATCAGAAATGAAAACAAATAGATTTTATTCTGCAGGAGGGTGTTTTCTGATGTTCTAGAGGGACCACAAAACATTTTTCTGGGGCAAGCCCTGAGGCCCCCATTTTCCAGTCCAATACCTTTGGATAAAGAAGAAATGCTTTTAGATTCATAAGCCCAGTTAACATCTGGATGTCTTGTATGTTGAATATCGGTAGATATTTAACATTCAAGGCATCCAGATGTTAACTGGACTTCTACATCGGTGCTCTCCCCCAATCCAGTTTGGCTGTTGATAGGCCTATGTTTTTAAGACTGTTAAAATCTTTATTTTGTGTAGTACCTACTCAGTGTCAGGGACAATGCAGCCATTTTGCACCCTGGGTTAGGGAAAAAGTGCCATTTTGAGCCAGAAATTCAAGGAAAATCAGGGAATTATTTTCTTAGAAATACTTATGCACTCTGTTGTGTATTTATTGGTGAAGAAAAGGCAAATATCACAAAACCTCCTGAGATCTCCTTACTAATTATTGATTTTTGTTGTAATCAAGCTGAATTCTCCTTTAAAATTTCTACAAAATCTCCCTCCTTTTTTCTCCTTAAAATCCTAATTTTTGTATGTAAAAAAAGTGTGGGAACCAATAAATAAATGTGTCCCCCTTGCCAAATTAAACTGACACTATGTGTGTCTGGAAAAACACTAGCTGGCACCATCTGATGTCATTTTATTACCCAACGCAGGGATATATTCTTCCTCTATCTTCTTCATTATCTTTTGTGATCAATGATGGTAGCTTCCAAGTTCCCCCTTAAAAGGTTGATTCTTCACAGTGGGAATTCCCCCTAAGTGGAGAAACATTGCAGTAAAGTATCTAGCTTGGTGCTATACTAGAGAGTATATAGTATGGTAACACATCCTGTTCTAATTCAATATATTGACCAAGATTACAAGCTGGGTATATGATAGACAAAATACTCCTGTGCTTCTGCAGAAAAGACTTGTATGATCCCTTCATAGTAGAGATATTGCCAAGGGCATAGGTAGTCATGGTGTGGAGCAGTGGTGATTTCTAAAATTTTTAACAAGAGGGCTCCAGGCACAACCATGCCAATAATGTGGGTGTGGCTCAGCTGCAGCTACACCCATGTTTTCAAAGAGCAAATGTGATAACATAGTTTAATACTGACTGGTGTGATGGCCCAGTGGTTAGAGCATCTGCCTCACAACCGGAGGGTCGTGGGTTCAAGTCTTGGCCGAGTCATATCAAAGACTTTAAAAAAGGTACTCACTGCCTTCTCGTCAGGTGCTTGATAAATGAGAAAGGAGTAAGGAAGTTAAATACGTGGAGCTACCAGTGAACTAGCCCGCCCCCCGCCCTTCACTACATTTGTAGCTGTGTGGCCTAGGGCTACTGAAATGGAGATAGGCACTGCCCTATGCAACATTGGCATGGAAAGGACTTTGACTTTTGACTTTTGCGTTTAATACTGGTATAGTATGATCAACAATAAGAAATTTCTCAATAACCATGGAGCAGCGCAAAATTGACCATAGCATTACAAAGCACTTTGGAAGCAAAATCAATACACTTTGAAAAGCAAGGCCAATACAAGATTTTTTAGGGGGCTCTGCCCCCCCCCCAAAATGAACAGCAGTTTTAGCAAGGGGGTTTGCCCCTCTGAGTTCCTTAGAAATCACCCCTGGTGTGGGGTGTGTCACATACCCAACCTTCAGTGATCTCATTGATGAATTTGGATTCAATGACTTTTGTTGGTAAATGGATTTGTCCTGTGTCAAGATGTAGTCAAAATTGTGTTGAAAATGCCCTTGCTAGCATCAATGCACCCCATATAATAAGGATTTCTTGCTAAGAGAACATGTCTGTCAGTAAATTCGCATCCCTGTTGGTACATATGTAGCTTTTTTCAGTTATTGTCAGCAAACCATTGCTTCACACCCCACCCCCCTCACCTCAGAACAAGAGGTCACACAATGCCACTGGATAATGCTAGCAGTATTTACCATACCTCCATTGCTGTCTAGATTATCATTTTTGCTATAAAGAGCAATATCATGATTGTTATTTATTTCTGTGTTTCATGCTGAAGTTTCAACACAGAATCATCACCATTATCACTGCCTTTATCCTTAATTTATCTCCCCCAACTTAATCATGTTCTTCTTTACTGTTCTGCCCCTCAGGGTCTAGGAGTGACCCATGAGTCTGCCAGCTATTTAAAAGGAGTGATAAATTTGGCTACATTGAATCTATTCTGTTGTTTTACCTTCTTACTTCTATCTTCATCATACCTATCTTTATTATACTTATAATCATCATCACTGCCATTTCTTATTACTACTTTCAGTCTCATCATCATCAGCTTCATAGGAAGCATTCCAAAGAGTTACATATTTTCAGGTGGCACCATCAAACACATAGAAAGACAACTCTAAAAGCTGCAACTTGGCATTTAACATAAAAATTTGTGAAAAGTTGAGGGCATGTACCCCTTGAACCCCCTTATGGTTCCTACATCCATCATCATCATTCCCATCACCCTCACCTTTTTTAGCCCTTTCTTCATCATGAGACCCACATCATTCCTTGTCATAATGTTCTTGTCATCATTAATATCTTCATCATCAATGTCTTTTTTATTTCCATCACAGTGGCTACAATTTCACCATTATCACTTATCACCATCATTATATTATTATGCAAAAATTGTCATATTCCACTTTTGTTAAAGTTTTTTGAACTTTATCTTTATTTTGGACTGTGAAAGATCTTTATTTATTTGGTAATGTGATTAAAATGGGAAATTTTTATAAGAAATTTGAAGTAAGCAATTTTCATGTTGCATTTTATTTTGTAAACATCTGCCTAAATTGAATTCATGGTTAGATTGGTTAAATCTTTACTGCAAATGGTTTCTAATATATTCTTATATAGCAGATAAATGCCATTGTTTGCAAGTAGCTACCATTTTTCTTTTCATTACTGAATGTATTGCCCTGTATAAATGATTAGAAATCAAATCAGTTGTATCACCTTAGCCGTGCAATATGACCCCCTACAATTAATCACAAAAGAGTAGCTACCCTTTTCAGTTTGTAGTTACATTGAAATACCTACTGCAACAGTATGTAATTGGACTTACGGCAATTTATAAGAAGCATGTCAATAGGAAAAATGAAGCTGAAGTTAGGCAAAAAAAATTCAGACAAAATACAAGAAGCACAGGCAGTCTGGGCTGCAATTGTTAGCATGAAAAACCATCCTGACAAGAGAAACATTGATCAAACTAGAAACAGAGCAGAAACAACGTCCGTTATACAAAACCTGAAAATCCTATTCCTTTTATCAAAATTACCTAATCTGGGCCGTTACTGTTACTGGAAGTTTGAATATTTTAAGAAATAGTTGAAAATACCGTCTGGGTCAAGGTTTGACAAACTATTAAGAAACATCCCGGCTGAAAGGAGAAGTTTGTTTCCTTTAAAAAAGGAACGTGTACCTTATCAATATTTTTATAACAGGGTTGATACAGGCCCTTGAACTCATTGAAAAGTGCTAGATTTTGAAATGTCTTTTCAAGGACACTTGAAACTCCTTGTATATGAGAACTTTTCCTTGAATATTGATCAAAATCCTTTAATTTTGTGAATAGTTATTGTTTACTTCACTCACAGTAATGTACAATGCAAAAGCTAATTTAAAGAAATATACAAGCATAATTTAAGAAAAGTCGTACAAGCAAACTTATGATGTGCCAAGAAATGTTTCATTTTCTGTATTTTTGGCTCAGATATGTACTCAACATGTATTAATTTAAACTTCTTAAAAAAGTTTTTGTCTAGTCCTTGAAAATTCCTTGAATTTTCCTATCAAAAGCCTGCATGAACCAACCTAACAAGCCTTTGATGACTGGGCGATTAGCAAATAATGTTATCAATTTTCATTTTAGCGTCGTCTCCAGGGAAACAATCTTCTCAAGAGAACTCTACGTCAAAGAACGAATCGGTTCTCCTTGTCGAAAAGCCTTTCCGTTGTTCAAAATGTGGCGCGAATTTCAGTTCAATGAGAAACAAGATGCAGCATGACTTGCTCCATGCTAAAAGAACAAGTGGATTTGAGCAGCGTGGTAGGTGTGGATTATCATTCCCGTCACCGTTTAACGCGCCATGTCCGCCATCAGCATCTACATGTTGTTTTTCATATCAACACATATACTCTTGAGTCTCCAATACACGTCCTCCCCGCTTTATAATATTTTGAAAAACTCCACCCAGGACATCGTCACTCCAGATCCCTAGTTTATTATTTTTGAGTCTGTAATCGATCGACTATTTTGTAGCGTGAGACTTTTGCTTTTTCCTTTGTTTACAAAACCTGGAAAGTAGGCCATTTTTACGAAAAGCCAAGGAAAACCTGGAGTAGTCAGAGAGTTTTGTATAATTTTTATTTAAGTGGGGGAAAAGTAAAGGAAAACAGATGATGTAATCAGCATATCATTTTCATTAACTATGGGCACGGTTGTTCGCAAAGTTTTGGTTCTTGTTGTCAGTAAATGTTAATTTTCTGCTTTTCTTTGTGAAGTAACAAGCATAATGTGTATTACTTATCTATTTGGCTCTAATTTCTTTACTTTTTTGCAAATATGTAAGATGGGGGCCAGGAAAAAGTGAGTGTTTTTGTCTACCAGTCAGGGAATAGTCAGGGAATTTTGACTCACGTATTGGTTATGAACCCTGTATAATTCAAATGACATGTACAACCTATCCGTAGCTGTTGATGGTTAGATTAATTTTACACCCGCCCCCTTATTCCATCTTCCCGTTTGTTGGAGTGTCAGGAAGTCAGGAAATGTCAAATTTCCCCAACAATTCCAAACCCTCTGTCTGCTTCGGACTCAGGAGTACAAAACTGTTTTTTTTGTTTAGTAAGTAATGCCGGAGAAAGGCCGTAGGGCCTATAACAAAGCCCCGACAAAGGAAAAACTGAGAAAATGAGGGGAAGTTTAAGTAGAAAGGGAGACAAGATCAAGTTTGTTGATGTTAGATTTAAAAGATGACAAATTGTAGGATTCAGGGAAAGTAGTGAGTGGCATTGAGTTCCACAGTTGAGATGTTGTTTGACATTACTACGTATTAGCGGTCCTTGTAGTAGAATTCATTAATTTTGATTGGAACATTAGTATTTTCATCTGTCCTTATCATTGTAATCCCTTCAATCATCATCACTATCACCATTGTCGCCACCTTCTATCACCACTGCCTTGATTTTAAGGGTATTGATCATGATGATTATTATCGTCCTCATCACCCCCATCATCATCATCATTATTATCACCTCCATAATCATAATCATCACCATCATCATCATTACCATTATGGTTACAATCGTCGTCGTCATCATCATCATCGTCGTCATGGTCAAAATCATCATCATCATCATTACTCTCTCAGATCATAGGTGGTCGTTCAGGAGGGGCATGTTAAAAAAGATCATCTTCCATATCATTATTGTTCATTCAATCAAATGCAATCAACTGATTCAAGTGTTTTGAAGTACAAACTGTCGGGTACGGCTTTTTGAACTTGCATTCAAGGATGCAAAAGTAGATTTTCGGGACCTTCAAGGAAACATACTCCAGGACAAAAGATTCTAGATAAGTAGAGTTCAATGAATTTTACGAACAAATCTATTTCATTCTTGACTACATTTTTCTCCTATTTACACTTACACCCTGCTACAATACAGACTTTTTCATAGGAATATACTGTATATGAATATTGAGGCTCAGAATAACTGAAATTTATAAGAATACTTTAAGAATATTGCAAGCTCAAGTTTCATCAAGACTTAGAGTTTGTATGTATTCGCGTTATAGTACTTTTCGTAGAATGACTTTTGTACTATCTATAAAATAATCATTATTTCGTTCTACTTTTATTTTGCTTTATGATGAAATAAGACATTCAAGATTTCTAAGAGTATTCCCTGCACTATGCTTGACTTTTGTTTTGTTGCGTGTCTTCTGTTTATGACCCGTGACCTTCGATAAAACGAAAATTTGGCCCATATGAGAAGAAAGTTGCGTGTTTAAACAGTTATAATGAGGCAACAACTAATTTTTGTCATGAAACTGAGTAGAGTGAAGTTTGTCAGATGATGACTTCAAACTTGTGGAAATACTAAGTGCTTGGTTTAAGTTTTTTGTGCTGAATTAAACGATTAGAATGCGCTGATTCCAAAAGAATCGCAGGTGTTTTGCACAATAAGGAAAAACATTTTAGGTTCCTCGACACCATGTTTTTGTTTACATGGACGAACGTCTTTCCCTTCTTTGATGCATAAATGGTTTTCCTGTTTCGTGAAATGAATAGGTTCTGAATACTTTGCAATCTGTTGGTAAGAAATTGTAAAGGTACTAAGAAAGATTTGTTATGATAAGCATAGCTGGTCAATTTTTATGGACTTGAAAGTGATGTGCTTCTTGCTAAGACAACTATCCGGATCTGCTTTTGATTATTGATATCTGAAATCTTAGTTTATCAAAACGAGTTGAAATTTGATTTTAGGTACGTACACAAATGAACTCAAATGCAGTATATGCAAGAAGCGTTGCAGAACGGAGAACGGCCTGCAGAAGCATTTTGAGAGCGAGCATACAGGTCATGTTGATCCTCAGGGAATACAGAGTGAAAAATCATTAAGCAAGCCCACAACAGAATCCACACGTGATTCCAATCTGGAGAAAGAGCACGCCAATGCGACTGTACAAGAAAGTAGTCAGAACATACCCGTGAGTGATAACAGCAACAAGGATAGAAAAAAGCGCCATAAAGGCTCACGATGGGCGGATTATGAGATGGTTCTTAAGCCAAAGAAAGGAAGCAAAGGTCTGCAGATGTATCAGTGTAAGCTCTGCAAAGCAAATTGCTTCACAATGAGAAGCATTCAAAAGCATTTGAAACGCGACCACAGACATGAGAGACGTGTCCCTACTAGTTGTGACAAATGTCAGCGGATATTTGCTGATGAAGGTGCTTTACGAAGACACATTACAATGCAACACAAGACTGAAAAAGACACTCCAGTTGAAACCAAAAGATCTACTCCTGTTGTTAAAGACAATGTGAAGGAAGCTAAGCGCAGTGAAGTTGTCGCAAAGCCCGCTAGCAAGACTCCCAAGGGAGGTGATGCTGTTGATGAAGAAAAATTTCATTGTCAAAGTTGCTCGTTGAAATTCCCAACTGTTGCCAAGATGTGCAAGCATCTGAGAGAGAGCCATTCGCAGCGGCAAATGCAGTTGTTTCTCCAAATGGTGAGAGGGTATCGTAAGTTCAGGATATATAGCACGAAATCGGCAGAGTGCAAATATGGTTTTCAATGTGTGAATTGTAAAAAGCGAGCAAACAGCCTTAAAGTTATAATGGAACATTTAAGTAAAGAGCACACTTTGGAGGCAGAATTTCAAAATGGCGTCTCGTTTAGTCCCAGCTGGTCGAGGGCCACAGGCCGTTTAGGGACCTCGACTCATGCAGGTGCGAAAAGTGGAACTGCAGATACAAATTCAGAGAAAAGCGCCTTGCCGATGGAGGAAGGTACTCCAAGTGAGGCTAGTAATGAAGTTGCGACCGAAAAAGCTGCGATGAGGAGAAAGAAGAATTTTAAACGCTTCAAGTACTCAACACGGAAGGTGAAAAGAAGAGTAAGTGACTCATGTCATTGTTTTGATTGTGGCGTTGAGTTAAAAACTGAATGGGCCTTGGAAGAACACTATAAAAATCGACATTCAGGGACGAATTTTCAGATGGTGCCAAAGTTTAGTATTGTGAAGGGAAAATATAACTTGCTTTTGAAGTGTTTAATTTGTGGGCAAATGTGTCGTTCTAAAGGCAGTTTGAAGCAACATTTGAAAAACCATAATAGAGATTTAATGCAGAAGAATTTGATGCCAAATTCGTCGGCAGTCATTGATAAAGAAGAGGGAAGTCAGAGTAAAGATATTGAGTCAAAAGGGGAAAAGCGTAAGAGGAATACCAGTTGCATATACCACTGTAGAGTTTGTGGAGAATCTTTCCCAAGGCTTTTCAGTTACAGCGAACATCATTGTACTGCAAATGGAAAGGCTGAAGTGAAAGAAAAGATGGAAAAAAAGACTGAAGGTGAGGGAGATGAAGTTTTTAGTGACCCAGAGCTTTCTGTAGGTAGTAAGAGAGCACGTTTTGATTCATCCCAGAAGTTGGGGAAGGATAAGGAAAGGAGCAGTTCAATTGATAAAAGCAAAGAGGCACCCCAAAGAGACCCTGTTACGCCGAGTAAAGTAACCAGTAATTTAAGGGAGAAACCAGGTAAGCAAGTGCGAAAGGAAGCTGTACTCAATAGATCTCCGTGGAGTGCGCAGAAAAGTGCGCGAGATACCAGCCTAAGCAGCATGGAAAACAACACGAGAAAAGTGAGTATGGACTCGATGCTTTTATGCGGTTTTTGTAAGAGGCCATTCTCGAACCAGAAGCATTTATCAAGGCACGAGCGGCTTCATTCTGAGGGTAAGTTAATCTCATGCAGCAATTGTGGCATGGCATTTACTGGCATGCATACACTGAAGCAGCATTCTACGCACTGTATGCGGAATAAACACGCCGTACCAAGAACTGGTGTGCGCAGAAGTGCGTCAGAAAGCTTCCAGGAATTCAACGGTCGCGTTGATGGGAACACTTACCCGTCATATGCTAGTAAGAGTGAGTACACATACGTTAGTCGGCCATATGAGCTCACTTATCTGTCTAATGATCCGAGCCTGGATGAGGAAATGAACACCGCAAAAGCTACTGAAAGTTCAACTCTCAATTCGAGATCTTCACTCGATAGCATAGTAATTGCTGATGTTCGAAGTTGTAATCCTGCCTTTTCAAATGAGAAAGTTTACCCAACAGCAACTAATAGAGAGCTTGTGCCCAACGGAAGTGCACCTTCTAGGGACAAAAACAACCTTGTCCCCGGGGAGCTGGTCCCTGGTTACTACTTAGATGGCGTTCAAATACCGTATGTTCCAGTTGATGGTATCACCCCTCCAAATGGAACTTTAAATGTACAGCAGCCCGGGTGCCTTGTGCAGAATGCAAGCCCCAATGGAATGTATACCCAAGGGACTGTATTTCTTGTTCCTTATTTTGTGCCATCCCAAGGGGTGTTATCTAAGGACAGACGTTTATTAAGTGCTCCAAAGCCAGGACTCCTCCCCCCTGGTGGGTTTCTTATGAATCCTAGTGAATTCGGAGCAAGATTCGGCTCGACTTCGGATGAGAGCATCAATACGTTTTCAAGTGGCATACCAAAAAGCCAGGCTATTCCTCTAGAGAGACACCACAACACCACTCAGGTACACGGTGACAGACACGCTTTAAAATGCAACGAAACAATTAGGAAAGTAAATACTGGGAACGAGAAACGTAACAACTATGAATGCAGCGTATGCAACAGATCATTTCTTACATTCGGTAATTACATAAAGCACAGGGAGGTCCATCGAGTTTAGAACTAATTAAAGAGGATCGCACATTTTTTCCTGTTGTTTACCGGACATCGAATCACAGTTCCCGCTCTCTTTGTGTTGTGGTTACTGTGGAATGTATAGAGAACAAAGACTTTGGAGAGTGTATTCAGTTAGTTTCACTTATTTCATTGACAAAGTAGACACATACGTCTGCAAACTTGAACACCTAAATAATTTTTAAAAGCGAATTCTTATCTAGTACTCGCAGGTGCCTAATAAACGCCCCCCGCTTATTAGTCTAACTCCCCGGACCTTATTAGGGCCCCCCGTTTATTAATTTTTTAAACATGGCCTTCTTCACAACATACTTCCTTTTTTGTTAGTACTATTTACACCCAATTTTCATGGCAAAATAGCATGCTTCTGAATATATTTTAGTTGTATGCTTTATGACAACCAGTTTATGTTCTTTCCATCGTTTGGTAATCAAATAAGGCCGTTGTTTAAATTCCGACCCCCCTCCGTTTATTTTGACTCCCTCGTTTATTAAATTTGAGAATTTTCCCAACCCCCAGTTTATTAGGACCCCCGTTTATTTGGCACTTGCGAGTATACTAAAGAGATTCTACCACAATAATGTACCTTAGCCATTAATGGCAACAATTGACACTTGGGTACCTAGTTGCTAACCCCCATGAGTGATTTTCGTAGAGTTCCCCAACCAACCCAAACATCTTGTTGAAGATCTTCTTAGCTTCTTACTGCTACAGTCATTTGGCTGGCTTGGGGAAGCCCCTGGTGCATTTCAGCAAGACATCTGAAGCACACGAGAAATTGCAATACCGCTCCTACAAAGAAGCGGATATCAGAACCTTGGTGTCCCTTTAGTAACACGAACACACATTAGATCCTGTGTTTGCTTGATTTTTCGCTTCTTCAATATCTACATCAATATCAAAAATTTATTTATAGTAGGCAAAGGAAATTTAGATAACATAATTACTGCTAATTAAGGTCTACTGTTAAGGCTATTAAGGCCTTCTTCTACCCCCTTTCCGCTTACTCTTGAGCGCCTAATAGACGCCCCTCGCTAATTAATTTTTTCAAAAATTATCCACCCAGGACATTCTTATTCCAACCCCCGCCTATTAAAGTTTGTAAGTCAGATCTCACCCAATGTAATTTTTAGAGAAGTTACTCTGGCGTGCAAGTAAAACATATCGTACGAAAAGCACACTAATCGCATGTGTTGTATGGTTGAGCATTATTTCATTCTGTGGACTTGGCTATGTTACTTTGATGTAAATTTGTGGCAAGAAACCATTGCCTTTTCTATAACGTTTTTCGTCATTTCCAACCTCCCTCCGATTTTTGTCTTTTCTATTACATTTTTTATTATCATTTTCCAACTCCCGCTAATTAGGTTTTGGGGATTTTTCCAGCCCCCCCGACCATTCCAACCGTCATCGATTAGGCACTCAATATCTTCTTCATCAAGTGAGTAGTTCGGGCCTGATTAGGGAGTAGCTGGAGGCCTGAAGACATATATGAAGTCGCGAAACAATGTAATTGTTTACTCTCACGTGCCTAATAAACGCCTCCCTTCCTGCTTAGTAATTTTTTCGATTTTTTCCGACCCCCGGATCTCATTAGAACCCCTAGTTAATAATTTCAAACACTTCATCGTTTTTGCTTTCTTTGTTAGTACTATTTACGCCCACTTTTCAAGGCAATATAGCGTGCTTCTGTATATATTTTAGTTTTATGCTTCATAGCAACCAATTATTGTTGTTTCCGTCGCATTATGCTCACTTTAGAGCAGGTCTTAAATTACTGCCCCCTTCCCCTCCCCCTTTTATTTTGACCCCCTGTATCATATTTCGTAATATTTTCCACCGGCGGTTTATTTGGCACTTGAGAGTAAAGAGAAATTATTATTAGAGGGCGAATACCACCGTAGTGTCCACAACTGCTTGTTAGATGTCATGAATTGTCTCTGACTCCCGTTAGTATATACTCTTGTTAATATGGCTATAAGGCTTCCCACCCTGACTATTAAGATTCAACT
>WIPJ01020379.1:178241-194116 GCA_018155075.1 Cassiopea andromeda | reverse complement strand
CCCCTGTATCATATTTCGTAATATTTTCCACCGGCGGTTTATTTGGCACTTGAGAGTAAAGAGAAATTATTATTAGAGGGCGAATACCACCGTAGTGTCCACAACTGCTTGTTAGATGTCATGAATTGTCTCTGACTCCCGTTAGTATATACTCTTGTTAATATGGCTATAAGGCTTCCCACCCTGACTATTAAGATTCAACTCCCGGGCTAATTGGCGTCAAATCCCCGGCTAATTGGTGTCCAATCCCCGACCTTTAGATGCCCAGGAGCACGTGATTTAATAATCATTTGCACGTAGTTAGCTACTTTATTGCACGTTTTTTTATAAGAAACACTATGCTGAAACTAGACGAAAATTAGGAAACATTTGAGAAACGCGGTCAGGCTTAGCCGCAAATGTTATCTTGAAAAAACTGTTGTCACAGGAAAATATTTGATCCAACTGAGTATTCTATTTCGTTTATCACAGTTGCCTAATCTTGTCGCAATTGCTTTTGTAAATTTAAAAAACTTAGGAAGCAAGAAACTTCAGAGGTTGGATTTGGCAAAATATTAAGTAAAATCTTTGATGAAGGCAGAAAGTTTGTTCATTATAAAAACAACGTGTAGTTGGAATATAAAAAATGCGTAGGTTTCTAATCAAATGAATTATTTTCTTTTAATTTTCAGTACAATAATTATGTGAGCACAAATCCTGGGGTTTTTAAGCTATATTCAATAAATTATTGGTGTTATAGTTACTTTATTCTTTAGCTTTTTGACACTTAACTTTGACTGTTAAGTGAATACGTGATTCACTCTCTTTTTATCATTACCGTATGTAGGATTAAGGCGCCGTCTACATTATACCGTTTCATACGAAAACGGTACGGAATTGTTCCGTTATTGCCTGTTGTCTACACAGAGCCGTTTAACTATCCGATATCCAATGAAGACTATTGCATGAGAAAATGCTATACCTTTTGCATAATGCCATTTTCATGCTAAAGCAACTCCATGGCGTTTTCGTATGAAAACGGTAAAGTGTGAACGGGGCCTAAGCTGATGTCATTGTGTATTACGTAAGTGTTGCCACCGAGAGGGGGCGAGGGCGAGCTTTTCTAGGATATAAGGTCCCAGGGGAGCACATATTACCAGAGATTTACTGAGCACGCTTATTCTGGAAATTCTAATGAAAAATCTGTCACACTCCCATTTGTATTGCCCTTTTTAATTTCTTTTTCGTATGAAATTTCCGCTTTTTTTGTAAGAATTACTTTTGTAGGAGTATAAAAGTTCAAAATTGCAGAATTACGAAATTTACGAATGATTTTAGAATATTGTGTGGTGTGGGCTTCATTAAGACTTTTGTGTACACGTTTTTTCATAAGAAAAAAGTTTATAAGAAAATGAGGCTCAAATGGTCAAATCTTAAGAAAATCATGAGGTTCAATTTCCAAAATTTAGTGTTTTTATTTGCCAAAAATTGATATTTCGTCGTTATTGCAATCAAAATGTTAAAGATGGAACTCAAATTCAAGTATAAAATATTAATATTGAAAGTGTAAACCATTTTAGCCAGTTTATTTCAGTAAAAGTTAAGAAAAATGTAAGAAAATCTCAGGTTCAATTTCAGGAAAAGTTAGGAAAATTGAGGCTCTGGCAAAATGATGGTTGTCTTGTAAAAAATACGTGTACTCGAGTTACTAAGTAGCGTGCTGCTAAATTGAGCACTAGTCGATATAATGTTTATTGCTATGTCCCGCCGGCGTTTCATTTTATAATATAATTAGACATCAACATAAGATTGAATTTTCTTTGATTTTCAAACAAAGTCAACACCTTTGGCACTTGGGAATGAATTAAGAAGCATGCTAGGCTCAGCGTTTATTAAAATGTAAAATTTTAAGACGCAGTGAAATATTAGGTGCTTCAAGAAAGTGTATATTATGAGACTTCGGTAGTTCTTTTTTACCTGTTCCTAGATATACAAGCTTAATCCATATGCAACTGATCTGTTAGAGCTGAATTACCTAATTAATTTGCACGTTCTGTTGTAGTTATGAAGAGAATTTATCCAAGATCAACTCCATGATATATACGATAGAACTATTGATAAATTACCTCCTTATCGCAAAGGATCGTATTCATTTCACCCACACTACCCTGTAAAATGCTGTAAAGTACATCAATGAATTCCCCCTTAGGAAAAGGGATTATTGTTGATTACCAAATTGTCCTCCCTCACCCCGAATTATAACCCAAGCTCTTTTTGTTTTTTCCAACCACCACAAATTACCTTCAAGTATTTCATGATTTATATTGAGGCCATGCCAGTGAACTTAAACTAAATTTTGATTTTCTTCTTACAGTCTTCCCAGCTGACGAACGCATCTGTGCAAGATGTTCGTGGGCCTATCCATGTTCTCTCATTTCTAACACATCATTTGTTTCCATAATTATTAATTTTTGGAAAATTTCTTAGTCGACCGTTTGTTCCCACATCCTTTTGATTATTTGGCATCGAAGAGTCTTGCATTTTGTGTGATGACGTCATAGAAATTAAGGCATTCATTTTAAAGATTAAATGCAATTATAAGTTTAAATGACAATTATTTTCTTTCGGAGAGAAGGTGACTACAGAAACAGGCGCGTCACATATACACGTTTATATATAATAAAACGGTTTAAGAAAATGAGGTTCAAATGGGCAAGATCGTAAGAACATCTTAAGAAAATCACAAGGCTCAATTACGAAAATTTAGTGTTTTTATTGGCTAAAACTCAATATTTCGTCGTTATTGCATTCAAAATATTAAAGATAGAATTCGAATTCAAGTTTACAAGATTAACAAAGAAACTGTAGCCAATTTAGCCCGTTTCATTTAAGTAAAAGTTTCGAAAGTTTTACAGCATATCTCGGTCTCAATTTCAGGAAAAGTTAAGAAAATTGAGGCTCAAGGAAGATAATGGTTTTCGTGTGCTTACGTAAACGAACGTGTATTTAGAGACAGAACTTTTAACTATGATGACATTCGATGTTTTTGGAAGACTTTGCTAGATAAGTGAATCAAACATGTCAGGTTAAAATCTCAGTGAATATTTTCTTATTTTCCGATTCGCTTCATGAGCTTATGTATCCATTATTTCCTCGTATTATCACGAGCATGCGTGTTTTTTATATAAGAGAACTAATTTTATGCCAGAGCCTCAATTCTTTTAAATGTTCCAGAAATTGAGGCTGACATTTGATATTTTCTACCTTTTCCCGTAATGGTCTGGCTAAAACGATCTACCCTTTCTTGCCTAATGTTTCAAACTCGAATTTATATTCTATCTTAAACAAATTAACGGTAGTCCCGTATACTTTTGTACGTAGGGGAGTGACTGTCAGAGAAGACACTTATTCTAAGCCATCGGCATATGAAGTAGGGTGGCGAGCTCTTTTCCTCGCCGCCATTATCTACCCAGTGTTGCCACCAAGTACCCATTCGCTGACATGAGCTTTAACCACTATGCCTCCTCGCCCAAAAAGATAGAGTAGTATAGATTTATTGGCAAGCAAACAAACTGAACTTTGGAACGTGAGCCTATTTATGATGAGTTTCTTATGATATTGAGCCTCATTTTCTTATAACCTATTTCTTACATTAAAAACAAAGCATTTATTTCCCATGTGGTAATTATTGATTACCATCATTTGACACCTTCACAACGGTGTATATGCCTTGTTCTATTACGTCATCGGCCTAGTCCTGCGGAGCTGTACGAGATAGTGCGTCGCGGTGCATGTGAACCAGTTGTGTGTTGGTGTATTTTCTATGTTGTGATTATTGCATGCCATCATTTGACAACAGTGTATATACCTTATTGAGGTACGAATAGATCTTGGGAATTCTCGAAGGACGTAGGACACAAAAGGACGATTGATAGGCTAATGCACACCCTACTTTAAAAGTGTGAGAATTGGACGTGCTTGCCTACTGTTCTTCACAGTTCTTATGCTTATTTTCACCTCATTTACACATTTTTTATAAGAAAAAAGTTTATAAGAAAATGAGGCTCAAATCGTCAAAATCGTAAGAACATCTTGATGGCCAAAAATCGATATTTCGTCATTATTGCATTCAAAATGCTAAAGATGGACTTCAAATTCAAGTGTGAAATGTTAGTAACGAATGTTTAACCCATTTTAGCCAATTCTACTTCAGAAAAAGTTAAGAAAATCTCAGGCTCAATTTCGGGAAAAGCCAAGAAAATTGAGGCTCAACCAAATTATGGTTTTCTTGAAAAAGCTTGTAATTCATAGGAGCTCTTCGTTCTTTAATAAGTTGTAGAATGCCAAAACTTCAGTTGTATTCCATCATCAAAGCAGGTACAATACTTGCCAAAAGTCCCTGGGACATTTTCAAAAAATTATGAAAGACCATGGCTTTCTCAGCATTTCAACCATCACGCCTTGATGCAAGCCCCCTTCCCCCTGAAACAATGTTGGTCTGTTCCTGAGACACTTGGCGTTATTGTGCACAAAAAATTTTTCCGTTACCGCATGTCCTTCTCTCAGTAACCAACATTGTTTAGGGGGAGGAGAGGGTGAATGCTCCGTCCAGATTAAAAATATACAAAGTGTCCCAGGACTTTTGGCGAGTATTGTAGGTTTTGGTCCATAGAAATAGTAGTCAGTACAATGTGGTTACACGATGATGCAGTAATCTAAAGATGAGCATCTTGTAAATTCAACTGCGTTATACACTTGTTTATGACAATGTTGAGGCTCAGAATCGCTGAGATTTGAGAATAATGTGAGGCTCAAGTTTCATGGAGACATAAGAATTTTGTGTATCCTAGTTCAGGGTTGCATTTTAGAGAGGTGAATTTCGTTATACTCAGGCCCCGTTTACACTTGAACGGTTCTGAGTCCGCTAGTGGAACCGTACCCACATCGTACGTATAGGCCTCGCATTTACATGGGAACTGATGGAACCGTTCCAGACAGAACTGCTAGCGGTACCAGAACTGGTCCACCTAGAAAGTAGGTGCCGCATGAAATTCAAATGACGATTGCTGACGATAACTGAAAAATTTGCTTGCGAAGAACATTTTGGGTAAGGCTTCCAAGAATATGTGTGTGGTGGAATAACTTTTCAAGAATTTGTCTTGTTCCTGATGAATGGAGAGAGGCTGTTGTTTGGAACTATTCATACGTGAATACATGGCAAGGAACAGTTCTGCACAGAACGGTTCCAGGACAAGTAAACGGGAAGCCTATCAGTACCTACAGAACCGTTCCAAAGTCCCGTGTAAATGCAGCCTCAGTCACACATCCAGTGGAGTGCGTAGCCTTTTAAAGAAACATTTACTAGAGGGGCAAATCCTTAGAAAGGAAGCATGCTAGTTCAAACATCAAATAAAAAGTTTGAGGGCTGGGAGCACTTAGTGAAAAATCCCTTCAAAGATGCAAAAGGATCCATCTCATTTTCTAATTGGAATTCAAAGTGTAATAAAAGCAAATACGTATGAATGACAGCCTAAGTGAAGACCACTTATCGTGACGTCAAATTTCCAATATTGCCCTCTGATATGGTTGTTTTGTAGTGAAGCAGCAGATAATTTAATACATAGAACGACAAAGCGTTCAATGAGTGTATCTTATAATAGTGATAGCGAAGAGGCGCTTGACGCACTCTTGCAAAGAGATGGAACTTTGACGATTCACAAAAGATATTTACGAAAGCTAATGGTGGAAGTATATAAGACGATCAACCACTTAAATCCTCCATATACGTGGGACCTTTTCACCAAGAAAATGGTGGGGTATGATTTTAGAATTAAGATACGCTGCGAACTTCCACTTGCCAGATCACAGAGGTACAAATTCATTGAAATTTAAAGGCAGTCTGCTCTGGAATAGCCTTAGTGATGAAATTAAAACTGGAAAGAGCTTAGCCATATTCAAACGAAAAATTAAATCTTGGAATGGCTCTAATTGCACGGACAACATTTGCAGATAATAGTTACTAGTTATTAGTATACTTATTTTATTTTAATTTACTCATTCTTTTCCTATGTAAATTAAGTTGTTAACTTGATTTTAGTTGTAGTATGTTGGTGTTACTTAGTTTCTATAACTATTTTAGTATATACCAACAATAAATAAATTCATGATGATGACGATGATAATGATGAGCTCTAGTAGTAAGCAGTTCAATGTTTCTGGTTGCTGCAATATGCGAAAGAAATGGGTCTGGGGGCAACGCCCCAGGAAAATTTTTGATTCAGTACTTTATAGTTTGGCTTAAATGCATCTCCCAATAAGGGCCTGAAATTCTGCTGCATATGTTTTTTACAAGTGGCACCCTTCAAGATGGCTTAAAAGACATTCCCATATTTCATATTTACCACTTGCCATCGCAATTTGAAACACGCTGGATTTAGTCATAAACGACTTCATCCGTTCTAATGTACAGGTTGAGGTACAAGGGGTAATTTCTGGGGGCAAAACTCCATTTACTAGGGGAGCAAGCTTAAGAACAGGGGGACATTTGCCCCCGAGTTTGCATGTTCAAAAAGGCCCTGCCGTAAAGTCTCGTAAACAGTCGTTATACATGGAAGTTTGATATATCTGCGGTTCTATATAGCGGGATTTCGTCGCAGCTATTGAATAGATTTTTTCATGTAAAAGGTCGTAAAATAGCAAATTTGATGTTTCCTAGTTTTTCTTGTTGATGACTACTTCTTGACCAAAGGAGTCCGTTTTTACCTGAGCAGCAACTTCGGATGTTTGCCCAGATACAGACAACAGACTGGCGGTACTTTTGGAAGATGACGTCGAGATTGCACAAGAAGCTTTGCACGTGATACGATCAGCAAGGCTGACGGGGGTTGTAGCAGCTTCTATTGTCATATGAGGGCTTAGGTATTGAGCAACCGATGGTCGCCTACGCTCTGAAGACAACTGTATACTTGATATTCCCCATTGATTGTCTCCCCTTGAGTTTACTTTCCTTTATTCCCCACTTATTTTTTCCCCATTTTGTCAATAAAACTCCTTATTGCGCACTTTAAATTAACTGAGGATGAGACATGATGTCTCGCAACGTCCTATATTTCCTGGGTAAAGTCTTTCTGGTTATGCCTTAAATTAACATCGGTTACGTCTCTTACGGTATGTCGAAAAAGCCTGATGGACTCTAGAATGTCGCATTAAATAAAGAAGAAAGTAAATCTCTGATATATTTCTCGTCGTGGCTCTTCTTTTGAAACTGTATTATAATAGCAATAAAGTATAATAATCAACAATTTATTTGAAGTTAGCTAATGTAATAGCACTAAGCTAATTAAAGCCAACTATAGAAAAAACGTGAGCAGCTGCAATGAAGAGGTATGGCCTTACCTTCAGGCCATACCTCTTGATTCTCTGTGATCTCCAGGTTTTGACCAAATCTCTCTGCGTTTTTATAGGAAAATGCAGAATCTCCAGGTATTTGAATATTTTAGGTTGACAAATATGCATTGCCTTCTGCCAAAGAATAGGGATTAGTCCCTATTCTGTGTCCCTCCCAAACATCGGAGATCTTCAAAACAAATGATTTCTTTTGAAGATCCGATGCTTGGGAGGGACACAGAACAGGGTTAATCCCAGAGAGACTTGGTCCAAAACCGGGAGATCACAGAAATTTGATAACTAAATAAATATATATGATAAAATGCTGTGCTCGTTCAGTAATTTATGACAAAAACGATCATGAGAAGTCTTTTTAAATGAAGAAGCACATTGAAATCGATACCTGGTTCATCGTAAAGCTGTACCAAAACAATGTGAATATGACATTGCTTTAGAGTTTAACTCGTATTGGGGTATTTTGTTTGTTATAGGACAAATAGTTTGCTACATTCGCTTTCTGTGCACGCTTTCATAGCAATTTAATTCACTAACTTAAGAAACTTTTGGCACTAAAATGTGGACAAAAATTAAGAAACTTTTAGTGCTACTTGAGCTTGGTTTCTTATAAGAAAAACGTGAATACCAACAAAAGCAACACCAACCATCATCACCCTGTCACGCCTCTGCTGGCGGATGGCTTACACAGCCTCCACAAAACCAACACCAACCGAATCACCATAAGACTGAAACTTGTCGCCAAAATTAGTAAACAAACTTAACCACATTTTAAAACGGCTAATTACAAAATGTTTCCTACCCATGTTTTCATTACAGTCAAAAATTCAATACCCAATCATTTAGCAGGATCGAAATTTAGTATACCCAGCCCTCTGCGAAAGATGTGCCTTATCGGCATGGCCTGAAAGAAGAAAAATCTCATCGAAGAAAAATCTTTGGCCAGGGTTAAATAAATATCTTAAACATTTAACATTTTTGCCCCTTTGCCTTCTCTTATTTCTTGTTACTCAAATTTTGCCACTTAAACTTTTTTTTACCCAACAATTTTGCCATATCTTCTGTCCCAGTCCTGGCTATAAACAATTGTTGGTACCTTATTGTTCTGCTTTGCCAAAGGTGTTCGCTGAAAGTCAAATTTACATGTAACCCGGTACGTAAATGTTAACCAGACAATGAATGACAGGCTCCACAGCACGACGGGGGTGGCAGCTTCTGTTGTATCGTATTTTGAGCAAACCATGCTCGCCTACGCACCCCTAAGCAAATTGTGACACCCCCAGCTGTCACGCGGTTGTTTGTGTGGGTGTTTTATTTGCAGGTGCCAGTATTGTGCAAGTCTTGAGCTTCAAGTTCCGTTAAGCCCCTTCACGAGTTTGCACAGGGGAGAACTTCTACATCTCCCGACATCCGATGGTGCATTACATGCACTTAGGCGGAAGCTCTCCGACGTGGAGTTAGCTTTCGTGGCGGCGTGGATATAGCCTAAACTATACTCCTTGGCGTACTGGCGTAACAAAATACAAATTCTGGTCGCACGGTCCTTTTGATTTTTGCACCTCAGGTGTGCGCCAACCTTCAACCTTGGCGTACACCTGAGGAGCTACTGGCGTAATTCCGTCATGAGTTTTACACGGAATGCACCCTGGACTACAAGTTTTGTTTAAGATCAATTACAGAAGAACCGTCATAAAAGAATTTGAGTTTTGTCCTGGGCAGCCTGGCTAGGTTCTTAATTTAAGGCTTTGTATTCTTAATTCCAGTTAATAATGGACTTTTTATGAATTAGTCAGTACACAAACAGTGTATAAAAGTATCCATTCTTCAATTTCTAACCAAGTAAAATGAAACCTACTTCACTCTTGTTTTTATAAGAACCAGTAAAATCGAGGTTCAGGGTGGCTTTTGTTAGAGCACTAGTTTCGTCTTTTGTGTCTTATTTACGTATTAGTATAGCTTTTCTCATTTTTATTGATTCTTGTTTTTTGCAGTCGAGCACAATTCATGTTGTTGTCATCTCCTCTGTGTTGACAGGTAATTTATATTGTCAGTGTGTTGTTTATGTGATATCAGCACTTTTAGTTGTTTGTAAAGTTAGTCTTGTTCAAGTTGCCATGAAGAGAAGTAGGCCTACACGTTTTTTTTGCAAGAAAGCCATTATTTTGCCTGAGCCTCAATTTTCTTCACTTTTCCCAAAATTAGAGATTTTCTTAAATGTCTCTTAACTTTTACTGAAATAGACTGGCTGTAATGGTTTGCACTTTCATTATTGATATTGTATACTTGAATGTGAATTCCATCTTTAACATTTTGAATGCAATAACGACGAAATACTGATTTTTGCCCTATAAAAACACTTACTTTTGGAAATTGAGTCTCGTGATTTTCTTACGATTTTCTTAAGATTTTGACGATTTGAGCCTCATTTCCTTATAAACTGTTTCTTATCAAAAAAATATGTGTAGTAGTGAATATTACTTTTGTTTCTGTCGCCATGGATTCGTAGTGAAGTTACCGTACAAAGTTATTGCTACTGTTACTGAAGATTATAGTTAAAGCTGTTGTGACTGAGTTTGAGACAATTGCTGTAACTTTTAATTTGGAAGCTGGAACATTTTTATTATTGCATTACTCTATCAGATATATACAATTGGTTTTATCAGTTATATCGTACAGAACTCCTGTCATTTTACACTGTTCTTAATTTCCCCAATTTTGAGGCTGAATTATTCTTAATTTGTTCTTAAATTAACAGCGTGTAGGCCATCTAGTAAATAAAAAGAAAGATATTATACAGCAGAAGGTGACATTGGCTGTTTTGATTAATTGAGAGCCAAATGTTACAGCCACGATAATTAGTTATTTAACATATTAATGTGAATAGTCTGTTAGTACTACAGAACTCTACCACAGCACGAAAAGCGGCAATATTCTTTTGACATACTAAAAGCTTTTTTCGTCCGAGACTCATCAGAGTATGAAAACGTCCAATTAAACGCATGCTATCACATGTAACCGCATCTGGATATATATTTCGGTTAACCTTTAGGTCACTATCCGATGTTTTCATACTCTGATGAGTGTCGGACGAAAAAAGCTTTTAAGTATGTCAAAAGAATATTAATTTATTTTACTGAAAAAGTTTATAAACAATTATAAATAGACAATTTTAGAGCAGGAGTCTTGCTAGGAGCAACCAATTTGTGAAAATCAAAGAAAATGTATCAATACTGTCAATTCTCCACAGGTTTACAAGGAAAGGTCGTTTAATGTCCAGTTGTTAGTGGAAATTTTCTGCGATCTTGAACATGTGCAAGAGAAGTTAAAAAAGTATTAAAAGAGGTTCTGATACTGGAATCCTGAAAGGCTGAGAGAGTTTCAGCACTAAAACCGAACAAGCTTTCTTACGAAAAAAGTAGAAGTTTTTCATGCACTGTGAAAAGAGTCTCCTAAGGTATTGTAAGTTATAAGGAAGTTTCCTGCTACAAAAATTCCAAGTGTTTTAGGAATGTTGACCAAGCATTTCTAACGATAACATGAAAGCACTTTATTTCCAAAGTATGAAAGAATTGTTCTCCAATCTGAAACGATCAAATGGATATGGTTTATGACACTAAAAAAATTATTGTTAAACTCTCTTTCCCACTTCAGCTTGATCTGAAATGCTCCCACTCGTTTCATTTTCATATTCATTTCATTTTACATATTGTGGGGGGTTACCCTTCAGCATAGCTGGTTTTCGAGGGGCTCTCCTTAAAAAAGAATATGAAGTTACAATATAATACAATTTAATACAATAAAATACTTATAAAAATTACAGTACGAAGTAGAAATAAGTAAACAAATAGCCGTCAACCCTATATATGCAAAATCAAAGAAAAAACTAAAGATTTAGATTTACTTTAAAAAAGATTTAAAGACACGTAATGATCTTGCTTCTTTGCACTCAGTTGATCGGCTTTCCACACCTTGGCAGCCCTGTATGAGAAACTTTTCTTGCCCACAGTGTGTTTCTTAAAGAAAGCCTTACGTCAGTGGTAGTGTTTCGAAGAATGTGCTCAGTGAAATTTGAATTTCTGATGAACGTTTTGCACATGTATTTTGGCCCAAAGTCATTGAGAGATTTACACACCATCATTTTCGTTTCGACAGCGATATGCCGGATTGGGCAGACATCCGTTTCACTCGGGTAAATGTTCTGAAAGAGCAATAGGAAATTCTGGCAAGTTTTCTACCTGCTCTCCAGCTCTATTTTTGAATTTGATATTTCTTGCCTTTGTTGAAGTATTTTTCCGGATGAAAAATTCTTAGTCTTCATTGAACAGGTTTCAAATCCTAATTCATTTCCTACTCACAAAATTCAAGATGGATACTTTTAGTTACAAAGTAGTGAAAAGTCACCCTCCGTAATTGAAGTAAAATGAAAACTTATAGGTTCTACAGTATATAGCAGCATTTTAAGATCACTTTTGAAAGCCTATTAATCGGTAGATTCTGCATTTATCTGAAGTGAACTTTTCTCAAATGTCCCACAACTGAAATATCCTTTAAAAATGCCCTGCCATATACCCTCCGCAGCAGCCACGCCAATAAATAACAGTATTTTCGCAGCCAGCTTACCATGTGTACCCTGTTACTTGCAGACGTCGCAACAAAGGATAGGGCCTATGCTAAGAAGCATTACGAAAGAGGGAGGGAGAATCTCAAACATGGTAAAATCTGTTTTACGCAACGGGTGAATGACCCCAAAATCTTTCAAAAGGCTTATACTGCACATCTGCCTAGAGGTACTTTGGGAGAATGAGAAATGGCAGTCAACTACTACTCTCCAGGGCTGTCGACTTTGAAGTTGGGGGCCATGAGCAAAGCTACATCTGTTTTTTTGTTTGGCTTAGGGTATACATCCTGCATAATCAAAATACTTTTTCCTGAAAAAGCAGTAGGTAATGGTCTCCCCCTTTGCGGTGCAACCCCTGCTTTCTATGATTGATTTGTAATCTAGGGATCATTTGGTGCAAGATGATGTAGAAATTGTAGGGACGTCGAAAGGCCTTTCAACATGGAAGGGCCTAGTATCTAAAACTGGGATAAGCTCAGGTAAAAACAGTGAAACAAAATATGGAAAATAGATACTTATCTATTTACTGGAAAGATCAATTTCTAAAAACTTTGTACAATTTATGAAAGTTGGTCATTTCAAGAAATAAGACAAAAGTTCGACATAATTGAGACCCTTATATGAACACGCAAGTGACAAAATGTTATTTAAATATTTTTAAATGTTGACCTGATTGAACACAACTGATATGATATTTAAAATCGGCGCTTCAAACTTGCACTAAATCCACCCAAAAAGTGCAAGCACCAAAATTAGTGCTGACCAGTTTAATTACTAGCTGAAAGGGGTTGAAATAAAGTGAAAAATGAAGTGGAAACACTGACATTACACTATCGCTGAAATACCGGCAATTCCATTAACTTTTGCAAGGCATCGCCGACAGGACGGCGACTGCGTAATGTCAATTTTCCAGTAAAAACTCGGTATCAACGACAACAATAACAAAATACCCTGTTGCTAACTAGTTGAATCCCGATGAAACGAGTGCTTTTTCGGGAAATACGTCATATTCCGAATGCGTCATGATTGAAGGCCTTTCTTTAGGAATATATATATATATATGGCTGAAAACGAACATTCACGAACATTTTTCGTTTTACCGAGTAGCGATCAGATCTTGTGGCCTAAATTCACATATTAGTAAACTGCGAAGCATGGCGGAGAAAGATGCAATTAGGTCAGCTCTCTCAGATGAGGACATTTTAGAGAAGTATCATGAGTCAAGGAAAGCCAACATGAAGCTACTGGAGCAAAGGAGAGAGATGCTGCTGGAGTTACAACGAGCAAGAGATGGCCGACAAACCGACAAACATTTATCGGAAAAATGTGAACAACTGCAGAAAAGAGTCGATGAACTTGAAGGAAAGCTAGTTGAAGCGAGAAAGGACGAGGTAAGTGTAGCGTGGTTTTTTTACCTTATGTTACTGAACTGTGCACTCTCCATAATGTTGTCCTTTACTGATTTACTTCCGTACGAGCAAAGATCGCTCGTTGTCCCATAGCACGAGGGTCTTGACGTCACTGACGAAGATATTTCGTAAGATTTGTCGACGGTGGGCGACCTTTGATCTGGTGCACTTTAGAGAATTCTTGAAATTCATAGTTATTGCTCCTTTTTAGGCCCTACCAGATACAGTAAAAACGGTTGAAGGTTCAGAGCAATTAAGTACCTGCAATTGTAGCTGTTCAGAACAATTAAAAGAGGTAGGTAGATACTTATTTATGCAGGCGATTTGTTGTTGGAAGCGCTTAGTCACTGATGGGCTGGCCTGTTCACGCCTAATCTATGAGAATTGAGATGGTGCAAAAATGATTGGAATTTACATTTTGACAAAAGTTAATTTTGCTTAAAATTGACTAGAATGCTGACAACAGAGCCATGTATTTTCTGGAAGCTGAAGGAAGTGAGATTGCTCGTAACGGCTAATGTGGACAATTTCAAAGAAGGGGGTGGACAAAATTGGGCAATGTCCCAACGATCCCAAACAGCCCGATGTGTCAGAGATATTTTCGGAGATTTTTGAACTGTATCTAAGAAATCTTGCTTTAATTGCTAGCAAGCATTGCCAAAATCATTTTCTTGTCGTGAATCTTCTCAAAGGGGGTCGTTGAGGTTATAGGTGTGGTGCTGTGTTTTCAATTTTGGTCCCCTCACATACTAGAATACACATTTCTTTTATAAAAATACCTAACTTTTTGCTGAGCCTGAATATTGATTCATATTGATGAATATTGATTCATGATTTTCTCAGGCTTGAACCTACGATTATTCTTAAATTATTCTTAAATTCGAAAGTCGTAACTTCGTCTGCAAATGAAATGAATGTATTGAAACCTTTATTCATGTTTTACTTCATCGTAAAGCAAATCAAAGAAGGAACAGAGTAATAACCATGTTATTGATAGTGTGATAATAGTTTACAAACAGTAGACTACTATGACTCACATGCACAAAAATTCCAAGTCTTTAGGAAGCTTGAGCTTTGTATATTGTAAAATTATTCTTAATTTTCAACGATCCTGAGCCTGAATATTTTTATAAACTTTATTCTTACAAAACAAGTGTGTAGCTCTGTTCACCATGAGAATAATTACTGGATCTTTATCAGTGCTCATATTCAACTCTCCTAAAAAGTTCATGTTTTGATGTAACTTTTCCATATTTAGACAATAAAAGTGAATCATCAGTGGAATGAAGCTTACAAGAGATCTGTTGCCCGCATTCATGAGGCTGAAAAGAGATCAAGGAGGCTTGAAGCTGAACTCAAAGTAGAGGTGGAAGAAAATGGAAGACTGATAGGATTGGTCAACTCTTTGCAAAATGATCTAAAAAGCCAGGGAAGAAATGGATATCAAAGGGTTAAGAGCATTGAGGAGGTCTGCACCAAGGATGATGTTGAAGCCCTGAAGCTACAAGTAAGTACTTATATTCATAAAAATAATAATACCATATTTTAACAGGGTAATTCAATCAGCTAAAATTAAGCTGCTATCAACAGAAGCCCTGTTGAAAAATATGACTCTAAATAGTGTAATTACTTTAAACATAAAACAGATAGAAATATAGAAATAAATAAGACATACAACATATAGTATATCAGCATTAAACAAAGTGATTAATCCTAATAATATGTAGATCAATAGCTGTGAATATAGCATTCCCAAATTTTGTGAATCAAGAGCTTGGTGCTCTTGATTTTTAGTATCAGAATTACCCAACAGCATAACACATTAAGTCCAATAGTTAATAACATTTTTTATGTTTATTGTAGATGTTGACATTTCAAGATGACTTTAATAAAGAGAAAGAGGAGAAACAGAAATTGACTGAGGAATCAACAACTTTAAGATTACAGCTAGATGATGCAAAAAGAACAATCCAGTCCTTGTCTGACAAAGCAACACTCTACAAGAACCAGGTCATGAAGCTTTCTCAGAATCAGGATAATCTCTATAGGAAAATCAGGGCCTTAGCTAATGACAGCGAAAGCTACCAGTATCAGCCAATGCAGAGGCAACTCTCCTTGAGACATTCATACCCATTTGATTCTCAGGTAAGCTGCGTCTTGTACATACTTACATGAAGATAGAATCATGAGAAAATTTTGTTTGATTGTTCTCAGCTGCTTGATCTCAGTGGTCTTAATTTTGGAAATTAGAACAAGCACATGGCTGGAGGAAGTGTCCCAGAGGGGCCAAGCCTGCCTTTGGCATCACCATGCCCTTGTGTACTATCAATAAATGAAATTGTTATTTCCCATTCTGTCTTCATATGAAAGATCTTGAAGTTACTCCATATAAACAGTGATTCTAGATATTAATGATTATTGGAAATTCATGTGAAGTTTTTTTGTTGCAGAATATGAGCATGGGACAG
>WIPJ01020379.1:122670-163309 GCA_018155075.1 Cassiopea andromeda | reverse complement strand
CCACAACCACTAAAATTGATAGATTTGGCCGTCAGAAAGGCTAAGAGGCAACCCTGTCTACAACCCATGTACATGAGTACGAGTGTGCGCATGTTCACCTAAATACCTCGCTAACTGCGCATGCACTTTATTACATGCACTATGGATGTATCAAACATTTTTGGTTACATATATAGTGGATGTAGGAAGGATGAGGCTGTGTTGAAAGTTGGTAGGAGCTGCCATCACAAAGGCTTCTAAGGCAATGACGTATTAAGCCCTTCAGCCAATCAAAATGTTCAATTCCAGCGCACCTCCATGACATCGCAGCAGCAATACCGTCCTAGCTCCTACCAGTAAAATGTGGTAGGAGAACGGTTGCTTTTTTCCATTGTGAGGTAGTACAGGCACAAAGACGTGCTGAAGCACTCTTTTGTTTGAGCCTCTACCAGCTCCTACCATCACAGATGGTAGGAGTTGGGTTCAAAACAAAGATATTCTTTGGTAACCAATTAAAAATGATTTCATACAGGGTAAAACAAAAGCTGTGTTAAATGAGTTTGCTATGAAATAACGAGCTAACGGGTTGGGAACTGTTACCTTCGCTTGACAATTAAATTTTAGCCACTGTTCAAAAAATTTGATTTTATTGAAATATTTTAGTCCTACTGGGTAGGACAGGCAGGACCTCTAACTTCGCCACTGCATCCTGCATACTAATATATTTTTTTCTGAAAAAGTAGAAAAAGAAAAAGATTGATTCTATGACGAAATCTATCGTAGATCAACATTGCATTGTGGACCCAGAAGTGAAAATATGACAAAAATTGATGTATTCCTTTACTTATATCATTATGCTAAGCTAAAACTAGAATAAACTTCTCAACACGGAAAAGAAAAATCAAGTCTCTAACATAACTTTGAGCCATTTTGTGGCATTTGAAGTTACGGAAAGCAAGGTGCACACAGTCAATTTGGTTGGAGTGTGCTTTCCATGAGCAGGATTGCATCAACAATAAGGACAATCTAGGAAAATGCCAGGAAATCTTTACTTGTAGCCCTTTTACATGTTTTCTAAGTTTGCTAATTGATAAAATCAACTTTTGAGCTCAAACTGTGGTAAAGGATTGAATTTTTCAAAATAATCTAGTATTCACTTTCTTTCCCTAAGGAGCAAATTGACGAAGCCTGTCTACTTTTTAATGAAAAACAGATAATGTTTCATTATAATATAATTGTATAATATACGAAGTATCTTGAAAAGAGCTGAGTCTGACATATCAAAGTATAATACAATTAACAGTTTCATGTCAGGTTTAACCGTTTGCAAAATATTTTTAAATAGATTATTTGATAGTAACAAGCAAAATTGTGTGACTCTTAGTACATTAAAAGTACCGTTAACACTCAAACTTTTCAGAAATTGAGCTTTTCTGAAAGATGGAAAATAGTTACTTATCTATTTACTGGAAAGATCAATTTCTAAACACTTTGCACATGTTATGAAAGTTGGTGATTTCAAGAAATAAGTGAAAGTTCAACGTAATGAGAGGCATAGAGAGCCTTAAATGAACACGCAAGTGAAAAAATATTATTTAAATATTTTAAAATTTGACCTAATTGAACAAAACTCATATCATATTTAAATTCGGCGCATCACACTTACCCTACATCCACTCAAAAAGTGCAAGAACCAAACTTAGTGTTGACCAGCGTAATTAAAAATGAAAAATGAAGTGGAAACATGTGACATTAAACTATAGCAGAAATGCCGGCAACCATTACAGTTAACTTTTGCAAGGCATCGCCGACAGGACGGCGACTGCGTAACGTCAATTTTCCAGTAAAAACTCGGTATCAACGACGACAACAACAAAATAACCGGGTGCTAGCTAGTTGAATCCCGATGAAACGAGTGTTTGTTTTCGGGAAATACGTCATATGCCGAATGCGTATGACGTTTGAAGCTTTACTTTATGGATATATATATATGGCTGAAAACGAACATTCACGAACACTTTTCGTTTTACCGAGTAGCGATCAGATCTTGTGGCCTAAATTCACATATTAGTAAACTGCGAAGCATGGCAGAGAAAGATGCAATTAGGTCAGCTCTCTCAGATGAGGACATTTTAGAGAAGTATCATGAATCAAGGAAAGCCAACATGAAGCTACTGGAGCAAAGGAGAGAGATGCTGCTGGAGTTACAACGAGCAAGAGATGGCCGACAAACCGACAAGCATTTATCGGAAAAATGTGAACAACTGCAGAAAAGAGTCGATGAACTTGAAGGAAAGCTAGTTGAAGCGAGAAAGGACGAGGTAAGTGTAGCGTGGTTTTTTACCTTATGTTACTGAACTGTGCACTCTCCATAATGTTGTCCTTTACAGATTTACTTCCGTACGAACCAAGATCGCTTAACACGAGGGTCTTGACGTCACTGACGAAGATATTTCGTAAGATTTGTCGAAGGTGGGCGACCTTTGATCTGGTGCACTTTAGAGAATTCTAGAAATTCATAGTTATTGCTCCTTTTTAGGCCTTACCAAATACAGTAAAAACAGTTGAAGGATCAGAGCAATTAAGTACCTGCAATTGTAGCTGTTCAGAGCAATTAAAAGAGGTAGGTAGATACTTATTTATGCGGGCGATTTGTTGTTGGAAGCGCTTAGTCACTGAGGGGCTGGCCTGTTCATGCCTTATCTATGAGAATTAAGATGTTGCAAAAATGATTGGAAGTTACATTTTGACAAAAGTTAGTTTTGGTTAGAATTGACTAGAATTGACACGTTTGAAACAACGGAGCCATGTATTTTCTGGAAGCTGAAGGAAGTGAGATTGCTCGTAACGGCTAACATGGACAATTTCAAACAAGGAGTGGACAGTGCGCAATGTCCTAACGATCCCAAAGAGCCCGATGTACCAGCGATATTTTCGGAGATTTTTGAACTGTATCTAAGAGATTTTGCCTGTATTGCTAGCAAGCAACGCCAATAACATTGTTAAAACATTTTTTGTCTTTAGTGTTCTCAATGGGGGTCGTTGAGGTTTTAGGTGTGGCGCTGTGTTTTCAATTTTGGTCCCCTCACATACTAGAATACATACTTTTTTTTATAAACATACTTCACTTTTTGCTGAGCCTCAATATTCATGATTTTTTCAGGCTTGAGCCTAAGATTATTCTTAAATTATTCTAAAATTTGAAAGACGTAACTTCTGCGAATGAATCGAATGTATTGAAACCTTTATTCATATTTTACTTCATCGTAAAGCAAATGAAAGAAGGAACAGAGTCATAACTATTTTATTGATAGTGCGATAGTCATTCTATAAACAGTAGACTACTATGACTCGCATGTACAAAAATTCCAATTCTTAAGGAAGCTTGAGCTTTGTATATTTTAAAATTATTCTTAATTTTCAATGAGCCTGAATCTTCTTATAAGCTTTATTCTTGTAAAGCAAGTGTGTAGCTCTGTTCACCATGAGAATAATTACTGGATCTCTATCAGTGCTCATATTCTACTCTCCTAAAAAATTCATGTTTTGATGTAACTTTTCCTTATTTAGACAATAAAAGTGAATCATCAGTGGAATGAAGCTTACAAGAGATCTGTTGCCCGCATTCATGAGGCTGAAAAGAGATCTAGGAGGCTTGAAGCTGAGCTCAAATTGGAGGTGGAAGAAAATGGAAGACTGATAGGATTGGTCAACTCTTTGCAAAATGATCTAAAAAGCCAGGGAAGAAATGGATATCAAAGGGTTAAGAGCATTGAGGAGGTCTGCACCAAGGATGATGTTGAAGCCCTGAAGCTACAAGTAAGTACTTATATTAATCAAAATAATAATACCATATTTCAACAGGGTAATTCAATCAGCTGAAATGAAGCTGCTATCAACAGAAGCCTTGTTGAAAAATATAACTCTAAATAGTGTAAATACATTAAACATAAAACAGATAAAAATATAGAAATAAATGTAACACATAAAATATAATATATCAGTGCTTAACAAAGTGCTTAATCCTTAATCCTAATAATTTTAGATCAATAGCTGTGAATATAATTTTCACAAGTTTTTGTGAATCAAGATCTTGGTGCTCTTGATTTTTGGTATCGGAATTACCCAACAGCATAATACATTTTAGCACTGATGATCACAGCTGCATTTAATTTAAAGATTGCAATGTTAAGTCCAATAGTTAATAACATTTTTTATGTTTATTGTAGATGTTGACATTTCAAGATGACTTTAATAAAGAGAAAGAGGAGAAACAGAAATTGACTGAGGAATCAACAACTTTAAGATTACAGCTAGATGATGCAAAAAGAACAATCCAGTCCTTGTCTGACAAAGCAACACTCTACAAGAACCAGGTCATGAAGCTTTCTCAGAATCAGGATAATCTCTATAGGAAGATCAGGGCCTTAGCTGATGACAGTGAAAGCTACCAGTATCAGCCAATTCAGAGGCAACTCTCCTTGAGACATTCATACCCATTTGATTCTCAGGTAAGCTGCGTCTTGTACATACTTACGTGAAGATAGAATCATGAGAAAATTTTGTTTGATTGTTCTCAGCTGCTTGATCTCAGTGGTCTTAATATTGGAAATTAGAGCAAGCACATGGCTGGAGGAAATGTCCCAGAGGGGCCAAGCCTGCCTTTCGCATCACCATGCCCTTGTGTACTATCAATAAATGAAATTGTTATTTCCCATTCTGTCTTCATATGAAAGATCTTGAAGTTACTCCATATAAACAGTGATTCTAGATATTAATGCTTATTGGAAATTCATGTGAATTTTTTTTGTTGCAGAATATGAGCATGGGACAGTTGAGTACAGCAATGAGGCTGTCAGATTCAGACATATTTACTGGCGGAAAAGTTGTACCAGATGCAGTTAGTGATGGCAGTTAAATGCCTTGTACTTTATGGTACACAGAATATTAGATTACTGGTTTATTAATGCTGTTTTTACGTGAACTGACAGATTTGCGCTGAGTGCAATGCATTTTAAAAGACTTAAAACAAGGATGGAAATTGAATTAGAAAATTGTTTTTAACAGAAGAACTTATTTATTATTGTTGCTGGATTTTAGATGATTTAGATATTTTAGCGTCTACAAGAGAGTAGATCTGCAGTAAAGATGAGAAAAGCCCCCAAATATACAAGACACTGAACAAAGTTTAGTCTAGCTATTGTATTGATGAGATATAATCTAGGGGAAGATACCTATGCAGGTCATTAGGGTGTGTGCCCTTTTTTGCAATAGAAACATGCATATGGGGATTTTCTGGGTGGGGTGGGTAGTTAGAAGATGCAGAATATTTTATACCAAATATAATTAATGTTTTATCAATGTCAATTTTATTGAGTGTTACACACTTTGTTATCAGAATACAGCCTATAACTACACTAGGACTCAAATTCAGTAAAATATCAGAGTATTTTACAGCATACTCTTCATCAACACAAAGATTCTTTGCTTATTTGAATTTATATTAAGTTTATGCTGCACAAATCGATTTTTTCTGTTTCTTTGTTGCTATAATTCAGCAACACATTAACAAAGAATTGAATTTTTTACCAAAATTTCCAGGTGAATTAACAAAATTAGCTAGGAATTTAAGAATTGTAGACTCAAGAATAACAACTTATGAGAGAATTAGGAATCAACAAACACTAGGTATTCTTATAAAAAGTGTGTTCCATGTTTTATGAAATTTTCATGGGAATATTCCCAATTTTGTGTAGACAATGTGGTGAACCAACTACTTAATTTTTCTAAGGATATAGTTCATATTGTATGTTTTAAATGATGTTTAAAGCATTACTTTTATTGGTACAAAAATGAAATCATTAGGTAGCTAAGTTATTTATAGCCAGTAAAATGGTGTATTGATTTTTAATACCTTGTAGCATCTATATTCAACTTTGAAAAGTTACTTAATAGAAATTGTATTGTCATATCAATACTTAATTGTTTTACTTCAAAAAGTAAATGTGTATTGGTGAAGAAAGTTGATTAAAGAATATATTAAATGTGAAAAGAAACTATGATTGCTATATTCCTTGTTGAAATCTGCAAAGCAACATAAGCGAACCTAGAGCTAAAAAAACGTTTTTAAAGTTATCACTCAAAAAGTGAGAAAGTCTACACTGCTGATATTGTAAATAATTTATGTGCGCCAATAACCGCTACAGAACAGGGTACGACATTCTGAGATGTTCCAATTGATAAATTATCTCCCCGTGCAATGTTTCAATCGACTCAAACAACACTACTTCTATCTAATATACAGCAAAACTCAAAATGATCTGACGGACAGTCCCTACAAACTTTTTCTGATTTCTTCGCTAAAAACTCCAAGCATTCTGCGTTGCCTGGCACATGTCGCTTTGGAGACAGGCAAATAACAACAGCATTAATTCATCGCAATCTCCAAGGAAAAAAATTCCGCATACTTGAATTGGAATTTTAACTCGCTTATTGTCTTCATCTTGAGTTCAACATCGCGGTATACAGAGTTCATTATGAAGATTCCTAGGAAACAGAAAAATATACACAAACTAATCGTAGAAAAAATGCCTTTGTATGGTAAATGTTCTTTCTTCGGAATGCCACCCATGTTGCTAAACTACACATGGGTAGTTACGATGTATGGAAGGAAATTCCCTGCCTTTAGGGGAGTTTCGCGCCACATTTTAGCCTTTCATTGGGAAGGATTGCGCGGGCGTTGTAGTGAAGCGACATGATATATGTTATCTCAGTTACTTTCAGACATTCAAAAAGCAACCTTCTTGAAAGTATTATGGAGAGCTTCTGAATGACGAAATGTGGACAGATTTAATATTCGTCTAGTCAGCTTTTGGAACGCTAGCATGAAAGTAGAAAACATGATATGAAAACAATAGACCCATAAATTTACCCTCTATGTGAGTTATGCCCCTAGTATGTGGTCAATATATGACTCCATAAAGCTTGCATTTGGACAAGACTACCTGACTGCAGTTTAGACCTCAAAACTCACGAATTCTTGTAGGATATTATGTCACTTTTAGGCTATATTTTGTACTAGCTTCTGCTAAAAAATCCGTGCATTACCAAAAGAACGTCAATACACGCTTTTTTTCTTATGCAAAGCATGTCTATACAAAGCAAAAGGTTTGAAGTAGGCCAAAATTTTGAGAAACCTTAAGAAACACAGGCAGGCTGACTTTCATCCAAGCATTTGTGGTATTCAGGCCCGTGGAGAGCCAGCTCGGGCCCTGAGGCCATAAACAGCATGGGCCCCTGTGTAGGAGTAGAAGCACAGGGGCAAGATTCTTTGTAATTACCGATTGCATTGAAATTATATATTGAAAGTAGAGTTATTTTCTGATAAAAAACAGCGATACAATCACTTTTTGAGAAGTGAGTCATAAAACAATATCTGTGTCCCCAGGACCTTTAGTCATATCTGAAAGGGAAGAAGCAGGCCCTGCCCTGAGGAAGAGATTGTTGAAACAATAAATCAAGCGCCAAGTAGTAGAACAAACCTGACAAGCACAGAAGTCCTTAGAGAGCTAACGAATGAACGTCCAACAAACGGCTTTTTGAATATTATTTTGCAATAGCAAAATTTTCTCGGGCCCCCTTGAGGCTCGGTCCCCGGAGTTTTACCCCGGCTACCCTCCTCTCGACGGTAATGGTGGTTTTTATGCTAATTGATACTCTAGTCGCTATACTTTATAGCAATTTAGCAACCTTTCTAGGCCTAATATTCTATGCTCGTCTTTAATTATTTGCCGTCTGTTAGGGCTGTGAATTTAACTTACAACTAAGTACCTAAAATATCCCACTCTTTACGAATGAAAAGAAGAGACAGTTTTAAACACGACGGTAAACAGATTTCACAAGGCTCCTTTAAGCCCCTATTTGTAGGCAAGCATGAAATAACGTTCATTCTCAAAGTATAAACCAGGGAATTTGAAAGAACAATTTAGAACTCAGAAGCGAATATTAAGGGGACAAGGTGGGGGAAAGTCCCGTCAGTCATAAGCCTTGTTATAGAATATTGAAACTCAGAAAATGGCAGTTACGGTCGATAGTGAGAGAAGAACATTTTGATCATTCATTTTTGCAGGATGCTCAAACGACATTCTCCATTTGCTTGGACTTAATGTTCCTTTAAGGAGCTGTTCAGAAAGAATTGAAAAGATTCAAAATGGCTGTCATGATGGGAAAATTCTGGATTAACAAATCGCTGCTCGCTGTGTAAAATAACATACTGGAGTTCTCTATTTGAAGGAACGCTTACAATAATAAAATTAATCTTTTCTGTTGTATTGGGATGCATGAATTCATAGATATAGTCCCTTCCACTACAGTTCCTTGCATACCTAGTGAAGATACCCGGTTCTTTTTAAGATGCAGTTCCATACAAAATATACAGTTCTAAAAAGTATTGTGCAGTTCAAACGAGAACATACGCTATTGAAAAGTTCATTATTTAGTGATATAAGGGTGAAGGAAAGTAAATAGTGATGAAAATGTTAGATCTATGTATGAACTAATAGGAGAAACGAACCAGAAATTGGATTGATAGAGGTAGTAGCATTTATTTACCCCTTCTCGCCAAAAGGACGCAATTCACTCCTATTTGCAACCAGAATTTGATTCTTCAACAGAGCGTCTTTGGATTTTGTGTACAATTTTAAACTTTTCTTTAACAAAAACCCTGGAAGTTACCCGTGGAGAGCTGATCACAGCATTAAAAGGACATAAATGTTCTTTTATCAAAGTTGTCAATTTTGCTGAGCCTCAATGCTGTTAAATTGTTCTGGTTTTGAGCCCAAGATTATTTTTAAGGAATATATTCAAATCTTTGTTGATGTATTTCTTCATTAAAAAGCAAAACAAAAGTAGAAAAATGATAACTATTCTAAAGATAATGCAACAGGTAGGGTGAGTGTCCAATCGGTCCAGCCAGTTCCATCACCTCAACTGACGGTAAAGGACGGCTGTGTTCGGTCAGAAATTGGATGGGTGACCTTTCAGGTGTACAACCAAAACAGTTCACTCTGCCGTCCTTCGGAATGGACGTTAAACTAGGCGACCCATGCTTGGATGCGGCATGCACAATAGGCCTCAATTAGCTAAAAAAGCTAGGTATAACAGCCTACTCAAAATAAAGTAAACAACAACAATTGATGCCCTCCTTTAGAACAGTGGAATCGAGGCTGAAAATGCACAGTTTTTATATATGCATACCAATCTTTTTGCTGAGTCCTAATGTCCTTAATTTTTTTTGGTGGTGAGCCTTAGATAATTCTTAAATTATTCTTAAATATCGAAGGTGTGAAGATGTCTGAACATCAAAGGATTGTTCAAATTTTAAATGTCTTTCTTCATAATAAAGCAAAACATAAGTAGAGCAGAATACTTAGTATTGCATCCATAATAAAAAAGTTAGGGGACGGCTCATTATGCATGCCTCATGCTGGGGCTGAAAAGAAGTAGGCTGGGTAGATGATTTTTCAAGCAGCTTTATTTATCTTATAAAGGTTGGGTAGCATACTTTTAGTAGCTCTATATTGGCTGGGTACCTATTATTTGTATAATGCACCTATTATTTGTATAATGCACAAGGCTGGGTAGCAAAAATAATCACCCAAATAAACCAAATAAATTATGCCGGGAATCTTCAACTGACACAATGAACCGATAGGTAACTAGAGGACTGTATGCTTAACCTAACCATAAGTGCCGGATTGGTACCACGCCTTACAACAACGCCATAGGAAACACAAATTACGCTAATTTATTGAACTCAAGGCTCAATATTTATCTCAACAAGAGTATATATCATTTCAACTACAAGCTACTAACTAAAATAGTCTACTGCCTGAATACTGGGAATTACGGGTACTAAGGAGGTGGGGGTAGCTAAAGTTGTATAAAATACTTCTAAATACCTCAATGAATATCTATATGTTACTTCTAGTAATACTACTTGGGGCTGTGTACACTCCTAATTGCACACAGATATCAACAGAGGACACTATTTAGCTACTTGCAATACGAATAAATACACTACACGGATAATACAATACTATCAATATAAATGTGAATATATATGTGCGTTTGCTCTTTTACGTGTCCACTGATCAGCGTGGGATGATTATTATTATGATTCCAATTGGATCCCAATCTGTAATTACTCACTTGAGTGCCCTTACGTAAATATGAAAGGGGCTCACGTACAATACGATGACTTCCTGGCTTCTTGCATTTGTCTTTGCTTTTCGGCTGTTCGTCTCTATCTCGGAACGCCTTTAAACAGAGTGACAAATCATTCTACAAACTAGAGAGCTTCTCCCTCTCACGCTCACACTAGTGCATCTGTATGCTTCTATGATTACAGAACTGAGAACAATAGGCGTTTAACTGCTTAAATAACCTACCTAAGGGGGATCGCCTATTACTCCATGCTAAGCAAAGGGTTCAACTAATTAAAAACACAAAAGACCACTAAGTGCACCAACAAAAGACTAATCAGTATGCATTGTCGCTTATCAGTTATAACGTCATTGTCCACTGGGACAGCTCGCCGTGCACTAGCATGTTCTGAACGTTCTCGTTCCGTCCAGATATTCTGTGACTCAAACAGTCACGTAGAAACTGTCCCAACTGTCCCTTTTTCGTTGGTGATTCCCTGCTAGTGCCTTGGGGTTAGGCCTAATCCAGCACAATTATGAACGGACCCTAATCTACAAGCAGTACTATATCTCAAATACACAAACTTTCTAAATCTTGATGAAACTTGTGCCTTGCATTATTCTTAAATTACTCTTAAATTTCAACAACTCTGAACCTGAATATCTTTATAATCTTTATTCTGATAAAAGGTGTGTATTTCCTGATCTCCAGGGCAATGTGACTTAGTGGCCTTAATGACGTCAGTTGCAACCACGTTGCCATGAACACACCTATGCCCGCACGTTAGATGCGGCTATACCCCACATTTATTACGTGAGTCGATATAATTTGCAACCACGATAGCTTTTATGCAAAAAAAACATTCTCACGCCCTAGAGAATTGCTGACGTACGAAAATGACCTTTTAAATTACGTTTAGAAAGCCTGCCACAAAAACTCACAAACAAAAACAATCCGTCAAATTTCTTTGCCGATGCTTTGATTCATCATTAATCACTCAAAACTAATCATACGAGTTTCTAAATTGACGTACGTGACTTGCTCCACAATATCATTAACCTTTTCATGCCCTTTCATATCAAATCCAAGGTCATGGAAGCTTTACCAGCTTTTCAATTTTTTACTTTCCGTATTACACGCTTTTTTTTAAAAGAAAAAAGTTTATAAGAAAATGAGGCTCAAATCGTCAAAATCTTAAGAAAATCGTAAGAAAATCACGAGGCTCAATTTCCAAAATTAAGTGTTTTTATAGGCCAAAAAGCGGTATTTCGTTGTTATTGCATTCAAAATGTTAAAGATGGAATTCTAATTCAAGTATACAATATCATTAACGAAAGTGTATACCATTATAGCCAGTTTATTTCAGTAATAGTTAAGAAAAATTTAAGAAAATCTCAGGCCCAATTTCGGGAAATGTCAAGAAAATCGAGGCTCAGGTAAAATAATGATTTTCTTATAAAAAAAACGTGTATTAACTCAACCACATCTATGTCCCAAAACTTCTTTTTCTATTTCCTCATTTGGACTATCTATTGTTTCCGCAGAGTCACCTAAGCGAATCATACATGGCTCTGCGCTATGTGATCGAGCCAGGACTTATTTCCAAGTGAAAAAGGACACCATTCAGATACTTGTGGTCACAAGCCCATTCTTACCACCAATAGGAGAAATAAGGAAGCCTCTGCTCCAGGGCAGTCCCGACTTCTCGCCATTTTCTCATGATAGGTCTTATATCACCTGCACAATTCTTTACCAGCTTCTCTTGAAATGTTTTAGGGACCTCGCTCCCATTGCCCATTGCAATGCTCTGCTAATTGAGATGCACTGGATACCCATTGGAAAGCTTCAATGCAGGAGATAGCCTTCATTCATGCTGCATTGAGGCTATCAAGTGGGCATCCAATGAAACTTGCTTGGTAGAGCGTTGCAATCATTTTATTGTTTACTCCCTCCCTATTGATGACATTTAACAATCCTGCATTCTATGCCTTCTGTTTATAATAAGCTAGTTTTCCTCCATCAGACTCAACTCGCTCCGTCTCCTCATCTGAATAGCGCCGGTCAAGTACGTCTTCATCCAATGGTGCTGCTATGATGCATAAAAGGTTCCTGTTTCTTGAGTTCAACCATCAAGTAATTAGCAAATAACAGTACATGCCCAGAGACACGTGCAATCGCACTTGCGCGTGCTTACACTGGTGCACAATCCCCAGCAGGATCGGAAGATCGCCCATGCCAACACTGCTATTCACCATGCAGTCGCACGTGCCAAAAAAGAACTTCGTTGTCGCAACTGCAACACTAGAAATTGTGACCATTTACTTTTTCGCACCATCCTATTCTGTAATAAATGAGACATATGACCCACTTCAGCTGCCGGATACTCTATCTGTGGTGCTTATATTCGGATGACAATAGCACATTGTGTAATTGATCAATCAGGGGATTTTTTTACATAAAATAATTAACCAGTCCTGTGCCTCCAATTTTGACCTTGTTTCTTCATTTAACCATTTTACAAAGGAAGAATTCAGGTCTTCCAACCTCTTCCCCGGAAGAAAATTTAAGTTCATTTACAACCACGATTTTTGGCCTCAACTTCGTAACTTCATTTCTGACGGATATCTCGGAGTCCTAAGCTGCGACACGAACGGTTTCAAAGATATATTCGTAGAAGTGAAGAAGCAAGATCAAAATAGAGGCACATGATTGGTTAAAAGATATGATGTAAACAAATCCGCTGATTGGTCAATTATAAAATGTCCTTTTTTTAAGTCGGATATACGAACCTTGGGATAGAACGTGCAACTTCAACATATTAAGAGCAATCACCCGCACAGACAAGGGGACACGTGCAAATCGACGCTCATGCATCAATTTCTTCCTAGAATCTCTTCCCACCACTTCACGTGGTCAAAAACCTTATTCGATTATATAGCTTACAAGTTGAGTACTTGTATTTAGGAAGGGGATGAAATCATGCCAACGTTATCATTTTGGGGAACCCCCTCATGGATGCTTGGAGATTGTAATTAAAGATTAAAAATTAATTTAAATTAAAGATTTTAAAGTTAAGTACAATACTTGATAGCAATTTTTATGTTTATTGTAGATGCTGAATTTTCAAGATAACTTTATCAAAGAAAAAGAGAAGAAGCAGAAATTGATTGAGGAATCAACAGCTTTAAGATCACAGCTAAAAGAAGTATCCAGCCCTTGTCTTGCAAAGCTACTCTCTACAAGAACCAGATCATGAAGCTTTCTCAAAACCAAGACAATCTCTATAAGAAAATCAGGGCCTTAGCTGATGACAGTTAAAGCTACCATTATCGACCAATGGAGAGTCAACTCTCGTTGAGCCATTCATACCCATTTGATCACAGAATAGTGAATACCTATTCACTATTCTGTGATTTGATGCTCAGGTAAACTGCGTTATACCTGTTAAAGCTATTGCAGGGTTCTGGAAGATTGACACATAAAAAGCACGTCTGTATCGTAGCTCGAACTTTAATCAACTAACTAAAACACATTCGGCTATGTCATTATAAACTTGGCTGTTATATACTGGCCAATATGCCAAAGGAGTGTTGCGACGTCAATCACAACATACCTAGCGATTCCTACACATAGCAAGTAAAAACTTCTGAGTTCTATCTGGTATATTTATCGTCTTTTATCTTATCTTGTTGGCTTTTCTTCTTTTCTTGTCTTCTTTAAGTCATTGCTCTTTACTGGTAGGAGGGCTCCCTCTTGATTAGTTCAAACTATTTAGAGGGCTCCTCTTTAGTCAATTCATACTGTGTTTAATGTATTTTGTTAGCGTTGTAATTTATTGTTGTTGCTGTTGTGTTATTGTTGTTGTACTTGATGAATGAACTGATGAAAATTGAATTGAACTGAATTGACCTCGTAAGGGCCCATAAGGTCTCTTTTAGGCCACCGAGGACAGTTGTTCATTACACGTGGTTCTATTATGTCTATAGTGCTATCATAGAAAAATACCCATGGACAAGCTTTATCTGCGGTAAAAACTCAGAAAGAGCAAAGATAGAACATTAATAAATGATTAGAAAAGTTATAGGAAAGACATCTCAACAGCTGTGGCTCTATGGACTTGGTGTTATCTTCTTTTCTTCAAAATTTTGCTCTATACTGCTAAGGGGGCTCCCTCTCCATTAGTTTAAACTATTTAGAGAGCCCCTCTTTAGTCAATTCATACTATATTAAATGTATTTTGTTAGCGACATATTTGTTTTTTTCGTTTAAATGTACTTGTTTTTCGTTATAAATTTTGAAAAATTTTATACTTGAGTTGAATTGATAAAATCAGAAATGAATTGAATTGAATTGAAATCACAGCTGTCTGACTGTTTGGAAATAAAAGCAAGCACTTAACTGGTTGAAATGTTCTAGACTAGGAGTACTTGCCAGTTGAAAGCCTTATTTGATTAATTATATCTCCAGGTCAGTAATTCTGCCTGGGGGACCAAAGCTATGCACAATGTCTCATTTGGGGGCATTGCCTCCGATGCCCCTTGCAGTTCTCATCCTCAATTAACGTTGTGGTTCTCTATCATGGAATAATCTCACTAGCATTATGGGAAAAGAGTATGTCTTGTCATGTTTACCCTTCCTGCTATGTAGATTTCATAGTGCATGCAAAGTCAGGGATGTCATCAACTAAAGTCTATTTTCTAGAGAAGTGTCTGCAAACATAGCGACTCTTTCTGTACCTGTTAACACTTTATATAGCAAAATTGTTTTGAAGGGGAGAGGCGATAGTACTAAATGAAATAATGCAAGTGTTCCAAGATGCAATTGTTATTCACCACTTTGTTTTTGTGCCAAAGAGTTTGAAGTTAAGTGATTCTAGAGGTTGACAATTATTGGAAATTCATGTGAAGTTTTTTTGTTACGTAAGGTGAGGGTGGGACAATTGAATACGGCAATGAGGCTCTCAAATTCAGACATGTCTGCTGGCGGAAAGTTGCAAGAGATTTAGTTTATGAAGGCTGTTAGATGCCTTGCATTTGATGGTACACATAGAATATTAGATTACCGGTTTATCAATGCTGTTGTCAATTTGGATTTGCACTGAGTGTAAAGAATTTTCAACGAATGAAAACAAGGGTGAAATTTAGATGGGCCATTATTGTTAAAAGAAGACTTTGTAATTTAAATTGTTTATTGCTGTTGCTAGAATTTCAGTGAATTTAGACTTTTATGCATTTGCAACAAGTAAGAGCTGCAGTAAAGAAGGGAAAAAAGTGATGCACTTTATCTTTTTCGTGTACCCCCTCCTTAAGTTACAAGTCACTGAAGAAAGTTTTGTCTTGCTATTGCACTGATACGATCAAATCTAGGCATATGAAAGACATCAGTGCCATCTGCCGTACTCAGTCATTTACAAAAGACAAAGGCCAATTCGCAACAATAGGCCGCACACTGGCATTGCCTCAAGATAGTTTTCTATATCCCTCATAACTTATGTAATAAGATCTGTTTACAAATTCCAGCACTTAGAAACACCATTTTATTGACTACAATTTCTAGGGGCATTTACCTATGCAGGTAATTAGGGAATATGCTCTGTCTTGCAACAGAAACCTGTATATTGGTTTTTAGGAGATGCTTACTATTTTATACCAAATATAATTAAGGTTTTATCAATGTCAATTTTATTGGGTGTTACACATTTTGTTATCAGAGAACAGCCTATAAGTACACTAGGTCTCAAATTCAATAAAATATCAGAGTATTTACAGCACGATCTTCATCAAGACAAAGATTCTTTGCTCATTTGAGTTAACAGTAAATTTATGCTGCACTTACCGAATTTTTTCTGTTATTTTGTTTCTATGATTCAGTAATACATTAACAAAGAATTGATTTCCCACCAGATCTCTCGATTTTACCTCCCTTTCCCCCAGTGCTTGGGCATTGGAGGGTGCTTCTGGGAGGACTTTTTAGTTCTGGCACGGGCATTTAGGACCGGATGCCCTTCCTGACGTCACCAATTGCATGCGGTGGGCCTCGAACCCAGGACCACGTTGGTTTGAGTCGAGTGCATTACTGCTAGGCCACGGCTGCTCTCAAATTTTTTCCTATTATATCCAGGTGAATTAACACCATTTGCTAGTAATTTAAGAATAAATTTAAACTGAAAAATAAAACTTTATGAGAGAATTAGGAATACAGTAGGTATTCCTATACAAAGTGTGCTTCATGTTTACTGAACGTCTCATGGAAATATTCCTAATTTTATGTATACAATTTTGGTGAACTGACAACTTAATTTTTCTAGTGATATAGATCATATTCTATGTAATAAATGTTATGATATCAGGGAAGACTTAGAAGCATTACTTTTATTGATGTTAAAAATGAAATCTGTAGGTAAATATGAAGTTATTTATTGCTAGTGGAATAGTGTATTAATTTTTAATAACTAGTAACATTTCAAATCTACTTTTAAAATGGAAAATTAAATGAATGCTGGTGATGTAAATTGATTAAAAGATTGGCTAGACATGAAAAGAAACTACGATTGCTGTACTGAATGTATTGAAATTTGCAAATCTACATAATTGAATTTTCGTCCACGCAAAATCTTTGAATCTATAGTCTACATAACACGAAATTTCATTCAGACATCAAGAGAATCTACACATGCGAAATAGTAAATAATTTTTGCATGTCAATAACTGCTGCAGAACGTGGCACAACACTCTGAGATCTTCCAATTGATAAATGATCTCCTCATGCAATATTTCCATTGACTCAAACAACGCTTTTTCTTTCTAATATACTGCAAAAGTCGAAAGGATCTGACGTACAGTCCCTATAAACTTTTTCTGATATCTTCGCTAAGAACTCCAAGCATTCTGCGTTGTTAGGGACATGCTGTCGCTGTGGAGGCAAACACATAACAACAGCATTCAATTCATCGCCATCTCCATGGAAAATTTCCGCATTCTTGAATTTGAATTTTAAGTCGCTTATTGTCTTCATCCTAAGTTCAACGTCGCGGCATACAAGGTTTATTATGAAGATTCCTAGGAAACAGAAAAATATACACAAACTAATCGTAGAAAAAATGCCTTTGTATGGTTAAAGTTCTTTCTTCGGAATGCCACCCATGTTGCTGAACTACTCATGGGTAGTTACAACTTATGGAAGGAAATTCCCTGCCTGAACGGGAGTTTCACGCCACATTTTAGCCTTTCCGTGCGAAGGATTGCGCGGGCGTTGAAATGAAGCGACATGATATATGTTATCTCAGTTACTTTCAGACATTCAAAAAACAACCTTCTTGAAAGTATTATGGAGAGCTTCTGAATGACGAAATGTGGACAGATTTAATATTCGCTTAGCCAGTTTTTGGAACGCTAGCATGAAAGTAGAAGACCTGATCTGAAATAAAAGACCCATAACTTTACTCTCTATTCGAGTTAAGCCCCTAGTATGTGGTCATTATATGACGCCAAAAAGCTTGCATTTGGAACGTTAACATGAAAGCAAAAGACCGGATTTCAAAACAAAAAGGCCCAGAACTTTTCTCTCCCATTCAAGTTCTACTCCTAATAAGTGGTCAATACAAGGCTCCATAATGTTTACAGAACCACCTAGCTTCATTCAGACCTCAAAATCAAAATGCACGGATTCTTCTAGGAAATCATGCTACTTTCAGGCCATAGAATATGCTGTGCTATGCTAACCAATTCGTGCATTTACCAAAAGCAGCATTATTATCTATTGCTGTGGCAAAAATCTTTGAATTCAGGGTATAGCAGAAGAAATCTACCGACAAGTTACTTTCCAGAACTACCAATAAACTTTGAAGAACTACAGGCAGTTTCGATAAAAAGTTGGGGACAGGACACCCTATACCCTCTACTTCGGAATATCCTTGCCATTTTCCTTCCAAATTACAGCCCACCCCCAAAATTTGAAATGAGATCTGAATCTAAGAATATTAAACATCACAAAAGTGTCGCCTTTTTGTTGCTGTTCTGCTGCTGTCTCGTCATGGATAAAAGAAGGACAAAACTATTCCTTTAACGCAAATATTATGAAATTTCATGCTAATTGATGCTATATGTACTATATTTTATAACAATTTAGGAAATCTTATGCTAAACCTAATATTCTATGCCTTTCTAAATTTTATGTCATCTAAAACGCCTATGAACTTAACTTACAACAACCAAGTAACTAGTACATTCAATGCTGTATGAAGAAAAAGATCAACAGGCAGGCCTAAACACGACGGAAAACAGTCCCTAGAAAGACACTGAAATAACTGATATCCTTCTAAGTGTAAACTAGGGTCTTTTAAAGAAAACAATTTAGAACTGCAAATAAAATCAAACGGTGTTGACATTCTGTGATATTTTTTCAGTTTTTCAACTTTAAAACATTAACGCAGTTTTTTTCACGCTTACCCTAAATTCTCTTCTTAGCCCTCCCTCTCAATTATTAAGCCCAACTCTCCAATAAGCTCCCCTTTTTGGAACAAGAAATTTATTTAGCCCCCTAGAAAATATTGAATACTACCAAGGGTAAGTAAGCTTCATAGAAGTAAGTAAACTAAGCTAGATCACGCTTTGAAAGCAATAGTTCTCAACCTATCAAGAATCAAAGTCATTCATTGACTTACTGCGGACAAAAACGTTCTATATCAATGATTACTACACAATTCTTCAATTTTGTTTGTTCTGCTGTGAACTAATGATATATAAAATAAACAATATGAGTACTTTTCTCTATTTTTAGACAACAACTATTTAGAAAATTTTCAAGAAATTTATTTAAGCTACCCCTCTCTTACAAGCCCCCTTCTCCAATAAGCCCCCCTCTAAAGTGCTTGAAATTAATAAGCCCCAGGTGTATAAAGAACGCCGCAGGGCTCTTTAGAGGGAATACACGTTTATTTTTTGTAAGAAAACAGTCATTTTGCCTAAGCCTCAATTTTCTTAACTTTTCACGAAAATGAGCCTGAGATTCTCTTACATTTTTCTTAACTTTACTGAAATAAGCTGACTAAAATGGGCTTCAATTTCGCTATTAATCGTGCATACTGGAATTCAAATTCCATCTTTAACATTTTGCATCCAATAATGACGAAATATCGATTTTTAGCCAATAAAAACACAAAATTTTGGAAATTGAGATTCGTGATTGTCCTACGGCTTTCTTCGGATTTTGACCATTGGAGCCTCATTTTCTTATAAATCTTGTTCTTATAAAAAAGCCATGTACGCTAGTTCATATTTCTATTCCGTAGCTTTGACATCTCAATAATACGTGACTTGCTTCACGATATCTTTAACCGTTTCAAGCCCTTTCATATCAAATCGCTCCTTGATCTTGAAAGCCTTTTCGTAGTTTATTCAATTTCTACTTTCTAAAGCTTAACTCAACCGCATTTATGTCTGTCCTGCCCCAAAACTTTGTTTTCCTATTTCCTTATTTGGGCTATCTAGTGTTTTCACAGAGAATCATCCAAGCGAATCATATATGGTTTTGTCCACTTTCCCATAACCATCTATATGATTGAGTCAGGAAGTCTTAACACGTGAAAAGGACGTAAAGCGGGGATGCCGGAGAAGAACCAGGGACAGGGAAGCTGAGGAAGGACCAGGGATGCTGAGGAAGAACCAGGATCATCGGAGAATAACAAGGGACACCGGGGAAAAACCAGGGCCGTTGGAGAAGAACTAGGGATGCCGGAGAAGAAGCAGGGAAGCCGAGGAAGGACCAGGGATGCCGAAGAAGAACCAGGGATGTCGGAGAATAACCAGGGACACCGAAGAAGAAACAGGGACGCCGGAGAAGAAGCAGGGAAGCCGAGGAAGGACCATGGATGCCGAAGAAGAACCAGGGGCGTCAGAGAATAACCAGAGACACCGGAGAAGAATCAGGACAAATGGAGAAGAATCAGGGACACAGGAGAAGAATCATGGACGCCGGAGAAGAAGGGGACAGAGGAAAGCAAGCGCCCCTCCTGCCTTTTCAGACAATAATATGGTACAACTTGGATGCAAGAAGATTTGCAATAAGCCATATATGAATGGAAGAGAGAGCTATAGTGAGAAATATAGGCCCGACTATAGACAATGAAAATGAAGTGATCTAAAAGATGGAACGAAAATTTTCCAAAGAGTGCCGTGGATACATATTATCCACATATTTTATTATATAGGAATACAGTTTACAACAATAATAAGGCTCAGAATCCCTGAAATTTAAGATTAATTTCAGAATATTGCAAGGCTCATTCTTAGAAGACACTTGGCATTTCTGTATGTTCGAGTTATATTACTGGTTGTAGATTAACTATGGAACTTTGGATACAATATGTATTATTCCGTTCCTCCTTTTATTTGCTTTATGATAAAGTAAGACATCAACAAATATTTCAAACTATCCCTTTCATTTCCAAACGAAGTTACACCTTTGAAACTTAAGAAAAATTAAGAATAATCTTAGGCTCAGAACCTGAAACATTTTTAAATCTTAAGGATATGCAAAAGAAAGGTAGTTTTATGCTAAAGTGTGTAGTCGGTATCCATTTGCGCCTGTTGGTCCCCTCGCCCCAAACTCGTTCTGTCGTCCGCGGCGTGAAGAGTCTCAAAGTCTTCAGCTATAGCCTAGCGCCGCTACCTACGTCAGAAGAAGTGTACTAACGTGCATAATTGATCGCAAGACACGGCTAATATATGTATAATGTTGCTATAAGTCATGACGCAAACACCGTTAATACAAACAAGACAGGTACAAACAGTATTAGCAAAAATTAAAGGCACAAAGCTTTATTCATCCAGAAACTCTTTCAAAGTGATCACAAAGAGCAGCCCACCCTGTTGGAATATCTACTCATGATATGGTACTTGTTGACATCATTTCCCTCTTGAGATTAAATTTTATAGCTTAAGTCGCATTAAAAAGTTTCAATGGAAATACTTCTAAGAACTCAAAAGTATATACGTTGTCAGTAAATGAAGGGGTAAGGGAAACAGAGCCTTCATTCGGGTTTCACCTACGTGGAGTGAATAACCGTGGTAGAAAGCTTATGGAAGTATTGTTATCCAATGAGTTCACTGGATACAAGCACTTCCCTGACGCTGAAGCACTAGAAAAACAATGCCAGTGAACTTTCAGTATTCAAGGAAGGAAGTGTTGACCAGGATCCTTATACTAGTCTACTATAATCAGGGTTATCGGTGCTTTAGAAGGATTGAGTGGCATCTGTAGGTCAATGTTATGGACTATTGTGTCTATGTCTGAAAGCTTTTTATTAAAAAGATAAAAGAATCGCTTCAGATCAGGATTTGATATTGTACACAGTTCACAATATAACTTGAAATAAGTAATTCAGGGCTAATTTCATTTTGCTTCCATACAAAGCATTAAAGAAACGAAAAAATAAAATAGAACGCTACCTGAAGGATCTAGGAGTTGCTTGACACTTTGCAGTGCTGAATCTTCTAGAAAAGCGACCGGCGGGGCGGTTATCGCCATCGAATCGTCATCGGTATTAACATCAAATAAGATGGCATCGTAAGATTCACTGACGCCTGAAAAAATTTAATTGATATTCAGATAGCGAAGTAATTTTTCACCATTTCCACTCATAGATCATGCCATACTATTGGTTATTTACCCAAGTTACATTGTAATGAACAAAACACCTAATCTAAATCAACTATATCTAAAATACTACACACTTCTCTTTTTGTTAGAATATAGTCTAAAAGAGTTTCGAGGTTCAAATTCACTGAAAATTAAGAATCATTTTAGAATCATTTTAAGCTGGAAGAAATTCAACAAGAATATTGTACTGTCTTGTCATTTCTTCCATTTGTCACAAACTTGCATATAAAAGTAAGTGATTCTTTACCTCCAATTTTCAGGCAAATTTACAACATTTGTTTTTCAAGAATATAACAATAATTTCACGCTCAAAGTAAAAGACACTTAAAAAGTTCTTGACTCAGTGAGACATTTCTTTGTATAGAAGCAACTGATGCCTACTCCCAAGGGGTCCTACAACAAATTTCTTTCTAGCTCTTGTATTACCTTTATGATCAACAAACGCATTAGCAAAGACGTGAATGTTTTTCTCCAAGTTTCTGGTGAATTACACCTTCAACTCCCTCGTGAATATAAAAATATCGAGGCTATAAGAATATAAATTTTTAAGCTATATTGTTTAGTGTTGATGTGTTAGCAATAATTGTTTTGCAAAACTCACTAAAAATATGACAATACATATATGCGATTCAAGTTATAACAGATGGGATGTAATCAATTTATTGCCAAAAAACCACCAGTGACCGAAAAAATATCTTTTTATTCTGTCATGTATGTTTTGATTTCATTTAATGCCATTCGCCATGAACCGAACATATACGAATGGGCCTAATGTTGCTGGATGTGATCTTACTTCCATAATGTAAACGGCAATTAATTGGATCTCTAGTCAGCTTTTGACTGAGTCTGATTTTTGCATTGGTTAAAATTTCCATAAGGAAATAGAGCTAAAGTAACATGGTTATATATTAAATGGCAAACACAAAACAACATATTTATAACTATCACAACAATAAGTAAGAGAAACAGCTCATGAAGAGTGGCCTAAAGTGGATAACGAGGAGGATCCCCTTTAGAATTGACATAAGAAAGCAAGATAATGCTTAAAGTCAAAGTGCCTACTCAATAGGAAATTTTCTTAATCTTCAACTTATTTACAAAACATTTGAATATTGATCTATTAGACACTTTTTGAAGAGAAATTCAGAGAAAAAAGCTCTTATTGTAGCTGATTGACTGTTCCCGAATATCGAGCTGATTTCAAGCCATACTGGAAAGTTTTCAAAGAAACAGATCGCCCAGTGTTGAAGAGTGAATGGAGATGATAAATGAGAAATAGATGTATTAAATAACAGTAATGACAACCAAATGGGGAAACAAGAGAAAGAACGAGAAAGAGAGATTCAATGAATTAAATTTGTGATGACCTCCTAGAGCAGCTTTTGCATGTTCCAGGTCTTTCTGCCAGCAAATAGATTCAACAATATTGTGTCAAGTGATAATACATGTTAGCATGAACTTGAATGTTCTTGGAGAGAGAGTGGTCATTGAAGCAACTGTTCCATAAGAGAGGCAAATTGCTCGGAAAAATCATATGTGATTGTTAAGATTTTTTATTTGGTTTGGCAGACTTTTGTAACTCAAAGATTTCTCGAATTTTAAATCGAATACTTCATAGAGTTTAGCTTTTGAAGAATTTTGAGAGTCTCGGTAGGTTTTTGAGAGCTTAAAGATTTTAAAGCCTTCTAATCCCTTTGAGCTGTTCTACAAGTTTCAAGACATTCTGAGAATTCGAGACTTAAAAATTTCCAAGATATTTCTGATTGTTTGGAGATATCTTCATGGACTTTTCATCAACATATATCAATTAATTTGCCCTACAACTGCAACGTTAACAACACTAAGAGATTTGATAAACGTGTTTGATAACATTGAAGTACCCCAATCCTAATTTCTGTTTGTAGATTACTTCTCGTTATAGTTTAATTGTGCCTTTCTTATCAGTCAGTAATAACTGACAATTAGAAATGTGAATTATAGTGAACACCGGATGATCTTGAAGCTTTTTTCCCAATGAAAAGACTTGCCACTCTATGTTCCTTTTTATCATTTGATGCAATAAGCAAAACATATTTGGTGAAATTAAACAGCGTTCTAGTGCAGAATAATAATGGGCTATCGTACGAAATTTCTCAATAAAATAAGGTTAGATATGATGCGCAAACAGACAACTATTTGTTTAATTTTGCAATACATGTTTAGGATTCATCACCAATCATTGTAATGATTAAGCCTTTAGTCTGTATTAGCAACTGATGATGGATGATGAATCCGAAACATGTATTGCAAAATTAAAGAAATAATTGTCTTTCTACCCATCATATCTGCTAATGGCTAAATATGCGAGATATGTGTTTGCCCCAGGCAAAATTCCCATTCATTATACAAGACATCAACAAAGTATTGTAACAGACATTTTCTAATGAAATTTTAGTTTATTCGAAGTACAAATGGGGAGCTGCCAGTGCAAACCAAATAGCAGGAACACATTTGTAGGGGAACGAAAGAACAATTCCCCCTTCCCCAACTGAAAATGCTGACTTGATCTTGTCCCTAAGGATGTTTGGCTTGGAGATTAACAACACCTGGTTCTAGAAATCACGGTGTTTACAAAGCATATACTGTAAGGTGCTTATTTCAAGTACAAAGCTCCTTCCCTTTAAGATAAGGGTAAAAGCAGGTGATACCCCCTTCAGATAACTGCCAACCGCAAGACAATAAATGATTAAGATTTTAAGCAGAAAATAAAGAGTTCTACTTACAAAATCCGATGAAACCTACCTTGCTCAACTTGTGAAAGCATGAATTCTAAGCCATCGGCTATGAAAGTCTTGATGTTCGAACCATCTCTAAGGTCAAACCACGTTTTGGCTATATCCACAATCTGTGAGTCCAATTCAACGCATACTATAGTCGCCTGTATAAACAAGCGAAAACTTCAGAAAAACATTTTACTCAAAAAACAATGCTTTTACATAGCTCTATATGCCTATAACGGTTATTTAGTAGGTCATTTTGGTAGTCAGTTGTACGTTGCCTGATGTGTAAGGCGTATAATAGTAATTAATTACAAAAGGGCCTCTTCAGTGACAAAAGGTTATCTTAGAATAAGATTCAAATGAGCGCCCTGATTTTGAACCTGCAATTATTTTTCTGACATCTTGTACCGTCTACGCATTATAAGAGTTTAAAGTACTCTTTTCAATGCAGAATTTTCTCAAAAAAATTCTCAGAGATCTACTTCGTGACGTCAAAATGACGTACAACATTAAACTGTTGAGCCAATCATCAGTAAATTTTAAAGGGCAGTTGCTGTTGAATGGCAGGCCCAGAAGCCAAATTGGCAAGACATTAGAAGACCATTCATATTCAAGTATTTATACAGCTGGTTGTATACTTACTGTTCGAAGAGACGTGATATTACTGGAAGAACTGAGATTGGCCGATAATTAGCTTTTGCACTTTTATCTCCTTCTTCAAATATTGGGGTGACTCTGGCAGTTTTCCATTGGGAACGGAAAACTCCTGTTTGCATAGACGTATTGAAGATGTAGACTAGGGAATTGTTGAATGGAAGTGCAAGTTTTAGAAAGTAGATAGAAATATTGTCAGTCCCAAACCCTTTTGATGTTTTTACTTTGGAAATGGCATCTCTGTTATGCGTGTTATTTATCTCTTCCACTCTAAAGCTACTATTGCTATCATTAATGGTGTAACTACCTGTCCAAAGGGGATTAGAAGCTTCTATAATTATAGCCAGCTCTTCGCCCACAGAACAAAAACAACTATTAAATATATTGGAAATCTCTCTCTTCTCTCGGATTTCAGTATTCCCATCTTTAATAACGGCGATATTTGTAGATTTACTAAGTTTATTTAGCAGGCTGTTTGTTAGCTTCCAGGATTCATTCATATTGCCTCCATTTTCGACAATTTTCTTGGTAAAATATTGCTTTTTTAACCAAACATTAAGGGCATTAACTTTATTCCGAACTTTTTCTATAAATGTCCATCAAAACCTCAGATTTATCTTTGATGGCTGTTTTTTCAGTTTGTCTCTTGACTTCATCATGAATTTCAGCTCCTTATTTATCCAAGGACAGTCTGTATCTGATACTCTAATCTCTCCGATAGGCTTCATAACTCTCTATGGTTCAACGTCTACGGAGGCCTTAGAAAGTAAAACTATTAGTAGTTTCTCCACAGTTATTCCCCAGACCTTCAATTTTACTGCTCACTTCGCTCACAGAGCGATTCATCTTTCTCTTCTATCGCAGGTCTTCGGAAGTCTCTCGGCAGCCGCGGGGAGAACAGCAGTTCAATAAACAAAAGGATATGTGCTGTATAGCATCATGTGACAAACTTGCAAGCAATTGGAAGAGCTGGCAATCGTGCCAAAAATGCTTTGGAGTTTATGTATTCTGAAGAAGATACATGTGAAGAGTAACGTGAAGAGTATATCGTCCATCTGTTTTTCAAATACAGTATACTTCGGATATTCTGGATCAATCGGGAGTACGGAAAAAGTCCGGATATAAGGGAGGGCAAATTTTTGACACACAAAAAGAAGTAGGGGTTGAAATAATGTAATTAAAATTTGAAATAGCTCAAATTGACGTTTGTTATGACTTACAGCACTATTTTTTTTATAATATTTTCGTTAATTAATTGAAGCAGTGGAACAGTGACAGTGGCCTAACTATAATTGACAACCACTTAACACAAAAACAACTACAAGCTAGTGAAATAGTTATGAAAAAACCCATTACATATCGTACATCATGTGTCCTTCATCTCAGAGGAGCATTTTTCGTGAGTGGTGTGAAATTTGACTACTTCGAGCGTTTTGCAAATAATCATTTGATGGAGAATCCGGATAAAGCGAAGTCGCCTCTCAAAAAATCCGGAATAAGCGGTACATAGTTTTTCTCAACTTTACCTCCATTTCCCTAAACTGGCTAAAATGGGTTACACATTCTTTGTTTATCTAGGTTTCCCACACCTCCTTAAAATCCTTAAAACTTCTTAAAGAAAGAAAATATCCTTAAAAATTCTTGGAAATCCTTAATTATTATCAAAGTTATCAAAATCTCAGTAAATCTCCTCAAGAAACATAATTTCTAGATGCAATTGTGGTATATTGTGAAAGGGCATATAATAGGCATAAATTATACATATACTAGGCTCTTAGGATATTAGTGTTTTAATTTCTACCTTTTCCTTTATTTTTCGATTTATTGTAAGGAAGTGGTCATTAAGTATCTGTGATGGAGGGGTGGAGAATTTTTCTTAATTTTCAAATAGAATTTGGTGCCCCACTCTACAACTCAAAAATTTACTTGATACCCACTAAAAAGATCTAAAAAATACTTCATACCCCCTTCCGAATTTGCAACTAAAAGATGTCAGAAAAGTTATAGGACTTGTTGATCAACCAGTCAAATAGTTTTAAAGTGTCTGTCAGTCATTCATGAATTATTTATGAAATTATGAAATATAACTAGTTTCTGTTTTCCATCCCCTCTATACTTTTGTAATTTGTTTGTAACCCCTCTATAAAATTGCATTTTTGTTACATACCCCTCCCAAAAAGCCTCCGCCCCTCCCATGACAGATACTTAATGACCACTCCCTAAGTTGCTGAGTGGAGGGCCCCTTGGAAATCAGCTTCATTGCTGAATGGTGTCTCGTCCTAGATATATTAAATGAAATGAAAATGAAAATGAAAATGAAATGAAAATGAAAATGAAATGAAAGAGCATTGAGTATGCAGAGTTTCATGACAGTGTATTGAAAAAGTTCTTATAGGGATAGTCTACTTAATTTGGTTTTAAATTTTACTATATAGAATAGATTGATAGGGTCGATCTTGTCGGTATGGAAGAGGCTATTAACACGAAAACCTCCTTAAATCGTCTTAATTATTTTGGAATTTTGTCGTAATGGAGCCAAATTCTCTTTAGAAATTGCTAGAAAATCCCTTTTTTTTTCTCCTTAAAAGTCCTTAATTTTTGAGGTAGAAAAAGCGTGGGAACCCGGTTATCGTGTATACTCGGATTGGAATTCCATCAGTAACATTTTGTATGTGCCAATGATGTAATATCGATTTTGGCCATCAAAAATACTTCACTTCGGAAATTGAGCCTCGTGATATTCTTAACATTTTCTTAAGATTTTGTCTATATTGAACCTCGTTTTCTTATAAACTTTTTCTTACAAAAATGTGTATGACGAAAACTGCTCTCCCAGTCAATTTGCGTCAAGTATTTGTGACATTCAACTTTATCATACCAACGAAGAACAAAGGTAATAGTAGTAATGTTACGTACATTCGTGAAAGCGTTTGCTATGAAGTTGGGCAATGCGCCACCGCCGAGGCCAATAAGCAAGATCTTCAAAGGGCCTGTGAGATTTTAGAGACATTAGATCAACATAATGTATAAACATTAAATGAAGCCGATTTCCACTTAAACGAATGCACCGATTCGACCGAGGCGGCCTTAGGCTGGTGCATGCGTAGTAGCTTCAGATGTGGATTCTCCCTCGGTCACCCTCGACCGAATCCGGCCAATTGAGAAGCTCAAATGGTTTGAACTTTTCCACCGGTCGATAATCACCTTCTATGCATACATCAACCTCGGGTCTCGGACATTCGTTTAAGCGGGAACCGACCTCTAAGCTAATGCTAGGGTACATCTAATGCGGGGCAGATGCTGAGTATGAGGCATATCAAAACACATGACGAACACATATTTCGCAGTCAGTTCTCGTTAAACAATTGGGAAATTCGAAAGCAATGTAACGTGAAAGCTGGAAAAAGAGCCAACAACTAGACAGAGCTAGTTGAATTAAATTCATTCAAATCCTTCTCTCTCTATTTTATGAGACTAAAAGCTGGTCTTTATTTAGAACCAAAAAGTCACAAACTGTACCGGGTGGTTGCAGAGCATCACTGACTGGAAAATAGCATCGCAGAATGTCACATAATGCCACATTATATCGCAGAATGTTATATAGTGTTGTACAGTGCACCATAACGTCGGAGAAATTCACATAATGTCCAGAATGTCACAGAATGTGGCTAGCTTCTAAATTTCTTTCGTACTCTCCTGGACAGCTATGGATTGTAATAAATGCATAATCTAGACCAAGTAGAGGTTGCTTAAGATAATTAGACCTCCCAGAAGTCCGCTAAGTGTCGTGATCGTTATGCAACTTATTTTTGAAAATCTTGCATCGAAAAATTTTGCATTTATTTTAAAGATTCAAACTTTTGGGAGCCCTAATTATCTGTAAAGAGGTATGCCCTATCGAGATTCAATAAAAATGTCATAAATTTTGTTCCAGCAAGCCCGTACGAAGCGAATATGTAAAGCCGAAATAGGCCGGTTCCTATACTGGAGAAGTTAATGTTCGCAAAGCAATGACGCGGCAGTTTTCAAATCCTTTGCGTTTGTTCTCTTCAAAAGCCAAGCCTAGCAATAAATGCTAATTCCAGACCAAGTAAAGCTTGTTGAAGATAATAAAACTTCTCTTAATTCAGGTAAATGCGGTGATCAATAAGAAATTTGCCTTCGGAAAATAAACATCGCAAAATTTTGTATTTGTTTCAACGATTCCTATTTATTCATACTTCCCAGGACCTCAAGAATCTTCAAAGCGGCTTGCCCCAATTAAATATAGTAAAAATGTCATTAAAGCAGTTCCTATCAGCTTGTACAAATCGAATATATAAATCCCACTTAGGCCGGCTCCGTACTACATACTGAGGCTGCGTTTACACGGGAACTTTGGAATGGATCTGTATAGGACCGTTCTATGTAGGTACGGATAGGCTTCCCATTTACACGATGTCTTGGAACCGTTCTATGCAGAACTGTTCCTTCACACATGAACAGTTCCAAACGACAGCCTCTCTCCATCCATCAGGAACAAGAAAAAATTTTTTAAGAATTTTCCCACCATACACCTGTTCTTTGAAGCCTTACCCAAAATTTTCTTCGCAAGCAAATTTTTCAGTTATCAACAGTTATCGTCAGTCGAATATCCCATTGCCTGGTTTCTACGCGTACCTGACGAGGATGGTTCTGGGTGTTTACACGAGCACTTTTTGGCTCGGTTCTATGCGGTACCTACTTTCTAGGTGGACCAGTTCTGGCATCGCTAGCGGTTCTTTCTAAAACAGTTTCATCAGTTCCCGTGCAAGCGCTAGGCCTATTCATACCGTACTGGTACGGTTCCACTTGGAACCGTTCCCATGTAAACGGTTACTACAGCACGAAAAAAAGGCAATATTTCATACGAAAAAAAGCGCTTACGTATGCCTTAAAATTCTGGCGCTTTTTCGCGCTGCAGTAAACTTTAATTTTCAATAATATGCTCTATCCATTCAGCAGCAAATGATTGCAGTAGGTTTTCAAATACAAAATCACCTGAACTCCCTACTTCAACAGTTACATGGAGTTCAGTATGATATTTTTGTCCAAACTTCATCCTCTGAAAGCTTGCTAAATTAGCAACCATTACATTTTCATCACACCAAGCAAGATTTGACGTCGATACACACCCTATTCTAGCAACCAAAATATTTCGTGAGAACAATACGCAAACTCATAGAAAACTGAAAGCTTTCTAATGAGAAAAATTACATATTTACAAACACAAAAGGGGGCGCTAGTCAGATATAAAACAGCTTTATAAATGACCACTTGATGGGGAAGAGATTTGAGATGGGTAGTACAAAAGAAGCAGTTGAAAGAAAAAGTACCTACTTTCAAGATTGATATCCCGTATGTAAGAAAGAGTTGCTAGCATTCGACGGTGATACTCGGTCGCTAAATACTTGGGATCCATTCTGCGTTGATCAAGCGATAATCTAACAGTGTCTGCAATGATAAAAAAGATGCTACAAAATCAAACAATAAGAATTAACATAGCTGGTAACAATAAGAAGGGATAGCAATAAGAATAACAAAAGAACAATTATTGAAATCAATTTCAATTCCATAAAGACATAATGTGCTATTATATCTTTTGTGCATTATTTGACAAGCATCAGTATTTGACCAACAACAAGTGGAATAATACTCGTAGGGAAACACAATAAACTGCTGTTGGGGGGTACCTGGGAGAACAAAATCGACTCCCCAGTCGCCGAACACTATTGTTCTTCCCTTTACCGTGGAACAAAAACTGAAGACTCGAGTCAAAGAAAATAATTTCATATATCAACTAAATAAGACTCAGAAATAGAACACGTGGCAGGCCATTACGTCATCTTTATCGTGATTGGTCAATTCGCTTGTTCTGCCCACCAAACCACGGTTTTTGGAAAGAGTGTTGGAAAGAATTTCGCATGATCAACTTTTTGAATTTTTGCAAACAAATAATACTCTGACAGACAATTAGGCCGCTTTGCGCAAGCTCTATTCAACAATGACATCGCTTATTACCAGCACTGATTACTGGTATGAGAACATTGATTGTAGCAAAATCAACCTCACTATATTTCTGGACCTAAAAAAGGCTTTCGATACCGAAGATCACACATACTTATGCAAAAATTTAAAAAGTATGGGATAAAAGGCAGAGAAAGGGAATGGTTTCAATCTTACCGATCAAATAGACAGCAATTTTGCTCCTTAAATGGTGTTAAAACTAAGCCTAGAAAAGTTCCATGCAGGATTCCTCAGGGGTCTTGTTTAGGCCCCCTCCTTTTTATAATATACTTAAATAACTTCGAAAAATGCTTACAATCCTCGCATGCTAACATCTATGCTAACGACACAGCTATCACTATCGCCTCAAATAATGTTGTGCAGATGACTAAGTGTGCACGTAGAGAACTAGCAAATATTGCGGAATGGATGAGGGCTAATAAACTCAGTCCTAATCCCCAAAGACCGAATTTATGATCATAGGGCACCCACTCAGCACAAGAAAACCGGAGCTTCCAGAGACACTTGAGCTTAACGGCTCAGAGATAAAAAGGGTGGAAAAACCTAATATCTACGAATTATCATTGATGAAAACTTGAATTGGGATGAGCAGTTTAAGCGAGTTAGAAGTAAAATGAATGCTGGTCTCATGAGCCTAAAGCGGCTTTAAAATATTCTGCCGCAAAACCAGCTCTGCTGTATTTATTATGATCTTGTTGAAAGTCATTTGTGATATGGTGATGTTGTTTGGGGTAACTTGAGCAACTCAAAGGTAATGGGTCTCCAAAGTCTTCAAAATCGAGCTTGCTGCATAATTGAAAACGCAAAGATTAAAGATAATTGGTCTCGTTCCTGGTTAAATGTAGAAAATATCATCCGTTACGATAGGGACGTCATGACCTATAACATTATGAACAAGCTTTGCCCAGAAAAATCTTTCAACAAATTCCTCCCAAGATCCTCGTTTTCGAAATACACGGCATTGTCGAGAACTGCAGATACCAAGATATCGGACTGAATTAGCAAGAAAAGGATTTCATTACTCAGCCCTGAAGGCTTGGAATGATTTACCTGCTGAGCTACGTGAGCTACCTACCCAAAATAGTTTCAAAAGACAACTGAAAACATATTTGAAGGGCTAGACTCAAAAGTTAAAACAGGAATACCTGGAAGATCAGCGCTCGTTTATAGGGTTAAGTTTTCATTTCGATTTGATGTTTAGTGTTTCTTTTAGCTGAAGGTATACCACGTGTAAAAACAATATTTATTATTATAATCAACAAACAGCCTGCATTTACAAAAAGGGTCTTTGAAAATGCTACTCATCAGAAGTTTATGTTAAATGTGCATGAATAAATTATGAAAATTCTGCTATATTTTCCATAGTAAAATCGGCTCCATCAAATGACACATAGCAAAGTTAGGTAACATAAATTTCAAACAATTTTGTTTTCATGGGTTAGCGCTGGTAAAATTCTTTCCAAGTTTGCTCACAAGAAGCTACAGATTGTCTAAGGAAAGGTGGGGTTTTGTTTATGTTATTAACACAATAGAACTTTCGGGTAAAAGCAGTAAAGTTTTACTGCAATTCATACAAGCCCCAATCCTAATCGGAAATTTAACTAACCTTCCGAGAGTAAAGAGAGCTTCTAACCAATATACGGTGAAAACAAACTCCACATACGTTTGACGCAACTAATACCCTTGGGATTACACCACACCTAACAAAGTAATTGCATATCCCACAGAAAATTAAATTTATGAGTTGCAAAAGGCACCATTCTTGTAAATTCTGCGAACCCAAAGGAGATTTCTGATAAGTTAAAAAAAAGGTCTCAAAGAGCAACGTCATATTAACCACATTCATAGTATCAATGACGCAAGTACATTAATCTGTCTTAATCAACGTAATCATAAGTAATCAAACGTGATCAAACTGGATAATTATGAAGACTAGGAACTAAAAAAATTTACCGGGGGGGTAGGGAGTGCTACAAACAATGGAGAATACTCTTCCTTTCTAAGTTTTATTCTAATTAGTTTTCAACATACGATAAGGTAGGCATACAATTCTGAGGGGCTACCACGTGTAGATGTTTAAAATTGAATATTAAAAAAAATATTTTAAAAAGCACCCTCTCAATAGTGTCAAATCATTCGTTAAATTCAGCAATATTCGGTGCCACTCGGTAAATTCAGCAATATTTGGTCCCATTCGGTCAAATCAACAATATTCGGTGCCATTCGGTAAATTCAGCAATATTCGGATCCATTCGGTAAATTCTGAAAGATTCTTGGACCATTGGTTAAAAGTATTAACAGATTTTTCTACTAGAAATACTGCCTATTTATTGTCACTGTTTTGTGGTTTCTTCAGCAGAAAGTAAAGTTTATAAGAAAGGAAGATAATGAAAGTAAAAAATGGGCGTGACTTATTATTCAGGCATCTGAAAGGTGTAAAAACTAATCCATCATAATCCTATCCCCCCAAAAATCATCTTCTTTCCGTCCATGAGGGAACACATTTTTTGTTGCAAGGCAGTTAATTCGACTGCTGAAAAAGTTAAGAGTTTTCAATACACGTTTTTTTATAAGAAAATCATTATTTTGCCGGAGCCTCAATTTTCTTAACTTTTCCCGATATTGAGCTTGAGATATTCTTAAACTTTTCTTAATTTTCACTGAAAGAAACTGGCTAGAATGGTATAAACTTTCGTATATAATATTGTATACTTGAATTTGAATTCCATCTTTAGCAGTTTGAATGCAATAACGACGAAATACCAATTTTTTGCCTATAAAAACACCTAATTTTGGAAAGTGAAATGCTTCTCTTCACACCAAAATGCTGAAATACACAATTAGAGCACTGATTTGAAAGAAAAATGAAAACACAATTGTTGAAGAACGATAATAACAAGGTGGAACCACTCATGAGACCCCTTAGAAACTACCATTGTGCGAAACAACCCCCGTGAGAATTTATAGAACTATTTACAATACCATTCATAATAACACGTACTAAATACGAGAATTTAGACATTTCAAACACATAAAAAGAGATTTCAAACCGTTTAATATTCGAAATTCCGATTGAACTAAAGTCGGGCTCTTTTTGAAAACTAGTCTTCTGTGACAAAATCCGTCATCCATTTTAACGTCTTCCACAACATAGCCATCGAACGCAGAACCACTCTCAAAAACAACTTCCCGCTTACCAACATCATTGCCGACAGTTAAAAATGGAACCTGTTGAAAGTTAAGAGAAACAGTGACAGATATCTTCATGATAACAGCAGTTATTTCACAGTAGCAACAATTTCAAGCTTTTGCAAGAGCCTCCATTTTCTCAATTTTAAAAATTGAGGCTGAGATTTTATCCAAGATCTACTTAACTATTCCTATTAAACTGGCTAAAACGAATTGCCGCTAATCTTGTATGCTCGAATTTAAACTCTAGCATTTTGAATGTAATAATGAGGTAATGTAGCATCAGACAATAACCCAAATAAATTAAAAACTTGAAAAAATATGTTGTTTCCCCAACCCTAGTAATATCGAATTCAGCAAATAAAGAATCTGACCTTTGGAACTATAGCCTTGCGATTTTCTTAAGATTTTGGTCTTACGATTTTCTTAAGATTTTGGCTTTAAGATTTTGGTCTTACGATTTTCTTAAGATTTTGGTCTTACGATTTTCTTAAGATTTTGGTCTTACGATTTTCTTAAGATTTTGGCTTTAAGATTTTGGTCTTACGATTTTCTTAAGATTTTGGCCGTAAGTATAGTGCCCTTGCTATAATGAATGCAGTAAGAGAGATATTTTCAATGAAAATGATTTGTATGGATAACTACAATTGTCTATTCAAGGCTGTACCTAGAAACTTTCCTTGAAGAAGATGTGCAATTTCTGCCAAAAGTTTTAATACCAAATTCTGGCAAGCAAAGAATCTGATCTTTCAAAATTTAGCCTTGCAATTTTCTAAAGATATTCTTAGGATTTTTGTCACATTTTGGCCTTTAGAGCCTCATAGTTTCATAAACTTTTCTCTTAGAAAAAAAAGCACTTGTGCCACAAAGCACAGGCATGAAGCAAAGAGATATGTGTTATCTGTAAGTATACAGAAACTAGTGTCCATGCTATAGTGAATGCAGCAAGAGAGAGTATGTCTACTGAAAATGAATTGTCTGGACAACTGCAATAGTGAATTGAAGGCTGTTCCTAGAAGTTTTCTTGGAGAAAGGTTTGCAATCTCTGCCAAAAGTCTTGGAAAACTTGCACTATTTCTGCTGCTAGCTGAGTACTATCACCTCTCCCCCTCAAAACAATGTTGCTAACTACAGTGTTGACAGGTACAGAAAGAGTTGCTAGGCTTGCAGACACTTCTCTGGCAGGTACTTCTCTGTCTATTGTGGCCACACCCATTCTACCACAAGCATGCTGACTATCTAAAGCAACAAACCAATAATTATCTGAAATTTTCCCTGACTAATGTGTTTTTCAACATTTTTGTGAAATTCCCAGGCTTTCACTGGCTTTCCTAACAAATGAACATTTTTCCAGGTTCTCCCAATTTTCCAGGTTCTGTGGTAACCATGTATAACACAAACATGCCAACAGAACTTGAAACATTGGTGTTCAAAAATAAAAATTCTAGTATTACCTTTGCATATGCTTTCAGATTAGGGGGTGCTAACTGCAACACTTTTGATGACAGCTCTTGTTGAATGTCATCTAAATTTCCATATGAATGTTCTCTATAAGTTGATATCACAGCAAACCTTTCAAAGCCAGCCATTGTTGCAAGATTCTTTCTGCCCTTTTCTGATGCAAATAACCAAGAAATCTCTCTTCCTACAGAAATGATAGACTTGGGATTATCTTCTGGTAGGGCACTATCATGATTGGGAAAAATAGCACTTTGTTAGCATCAGCTTAGCTACAAATAGTACCCTGCAATGCTGCAAGTTCCAATGTCACATTGGGTGGGGGCCTTTTTGGGGTGAGGATGTATTTGAGGGGGGCCAAGTTAAGGATTTACAATATGTAGGAACCTGGTGGCACCGTCTGAAAAATTGTAGATAGATATCTCTTTGCAGCCTATAGGTTAGCCCACTTTTCCTTTTAAGGGTTATTCTCCAAATATGTAACTTAACCACAATTCTATGATAACTGCTGCAGCTTTAAGGTATCTACTGAATGACTACATTGCATGGGTGAATGCAAGTGGTGAAATGAAATATATTATTTCTCAAATCATGCTTCAAAAAGAAAGAATAATGTATTTGCAATAATGTGATATAATATAGTATAATATAATATAACATAATTTAATAAAATATAAATAGTGGAATATAATACTATAATAAGTCATACCAAAAGGAACTATGAACACTCCATATTCCCCAGATTGCTGGGTTAATTTCTCTTTTTCACTATCAATAATATGAACAGTGTACCTTGGGGATTGAGAATTGCTCTTTGGATACCACAAATCAATCACATATTCATTGACTATGTCAATTTCCTTTCCTGGAAGTCCAATAGAAAATTCATGTTAGTGTATTAGTGTACGAAGTTCACAAAAAGATATAGTACAGATTGCCATATTGTATCAGCCATCTCTAGCAGTACCTAATTTAGCATGAATTTCCAACAGCACTGCCTCTGTGAACAACATTCTTTAATTTACAGCAAAAAGCTATGCCAAATCTAGCTATTGTGTTTAGGCCAAACAAACTATCTCACTTAAAAATAAGCATCTCAACCTAAAAGGACCCATGCAAACAAGAAAGTCTCCCATTTCTCCCTACTAGTATTTCTTTGCAAGACTACTACCTAAATCCCTAAAACTAATCTATGCTTGCCAGTGATCTCTGTACAAAATCACCTGTAGAGTAAGGGGGCCAAGTTCAATGATTTTCTGATAACATTTGAAGCCTTTGCTTTTACTAACAGCAAAAGCCCAAAGAGTTTAAGAAAAAGCATTAAAAGTTCCAACAATGCAAGAATTTCAAAAAATTTGGGAGGGCCATGGCGCCCTACTCCCAGACATGAAGTCCTTAGTTAGACTAGCTCTGGCAGATGAGTTGCTAGAATTCATGCTTTCCACTTCAACTACCAAATGTACTCCAATTTAAATCACAGACAATCTGTTCTGATTTTATGGTAGCAAGTAAGACATGAAAATGCATTTTCAAGTCATTTTTTATGCTTCAGGTTGAGGCTGAAGAGAAATAGGCTGGGCAAATGATATTTTGGGCATCTTTAGGGTTGGGTATATAACTTTTTGCCTCTCAAAGGTTTTTTAGCATGTTTTAAACAGCCCTAAATTTTCTGGGTTATTATTTTATGTTTAACGTGGAAAATTATTATTTCTTTAGTGGACAAGGTTGGGTAACAATGAATTATTAAAATAAACATTTCTCTTCAGTTCCAGCCTGAGCCATAAATGGGCCATTCTCAACGAATGTCAATGAGGAGTATAAAAGCAACTCTCCCAATAGGGACAAAATAGGTGAAATCAGCAGGGTATTGATGACAATATGATGTTCTGGAAGTTAACTATACCATTTGTGAATTTTTTTTTAAATTTACAATTTTTTGTTTGATTGAGATTGTTTTCAAATCGTATGTGCCATACATTTTGTCACATGCGTCACAAGAAATTTTACAAAAAGTTTCTAGAAAATGAAGAAATTAACTAATTTATTTAAGTTGCTTTGAAACTTCATCTATTAGGATTACTAAGTACTCAACCATTTATGATTCACTCTTAGAAATTGAGGGAAATTGCAAGAAACAAAATGTGACTGGGATGATGTAATTTGCATAATGTCACATACATCATGCAACATTAAAGCCTTCTTCTAGAAGTAGGCTTTGCTGGATGCAGATTTATCTTGTGACTATTTAAGCTCTATGCATTCAATTTCAAGACGAACACATTTTTGAGTTCATTTTCAGATGTTTTCAAAAGTAATTTAGCCACTTTATCTCAGATTTTTCACTTTGGACATCAAATATGTCACGTGAGATTGGCCCAAATAATGGACTGTCCCTAAAATCCATTTCATATATTCAAATTTATGGTATTTAATACTAACAGCTATATTCATACTTAATTTCTTTTGTAAATGTGAGAAACTCCATAGATTGGATAGTTCATTTCTTATATCATCACTTCCATCCACTCTTTTGGCCTTGTCTGTTCTAGTAGCAAGTTCTAGGACTGGTTTTGGTACTGAAAAAAGAAAAACAACCACATTCTTATATGATGGGTAGCAAATGTCAAATACTAAACTACACACACAATTCAAAATACAATCACACATGGCAGTTCTTAAAGTACCATAAATCCTAAAAGTACTGGAAACCCTTTTAGGCCAATATATGAAAATGGGCATTTATAAGAAAATCTATTCCTTTTGAAAAAAAGTCCCAACATTTTCTACAGACATAAAGTGAGATATACATTTTTAGAACTTTCAGAAGAAACCATCAATGATAACATTTTTTAGGGTTATGATAACATTGTGAATACACGTTTTTTTTATAAGAAAAAAGTTTATAAGAAAATGAGGCTCAAATCGTCAAAATCTTAAGAAAATCATAAGAAAATCACGAGGCTCAATTTCCAAAATTAAGTGTGTTTCTAGGCCAAACATCGGTAGTTCGTCGTTATTGCATTCAAAATGTTAAAGATGGAATTCAAATTCATGTATACAATATTAATAATGAAATTTTAAACCACTGTAGCCAGCTTATTTCAGTAAAAGTTAAGAAAACTTTAAGAAAATCTGAGGCTCAATTTCGGGAAATGTTAAGAAAATTGAGGCTCAGGCAAAATAATGATTTTCTTATAAAAAAAACATGTAATTGGTGCAAAAAAGGTTATTCCTCATTATGCACTGGTACATGCATTCGAGGACAAAACATAAGGGGATATGGGGGTGAGCCACCCCATAGGGACAATTATTTATTACATAGATAGTACTTACATTTAATCTTGAGCTTGGTTAGTGTTAGCAGTGCAAATGGTGAGTAAACCTCAAGGCTTCTCTCTGCAGATTTCACAGACATTTGGAAACATTGAACCCTTATAAACCAGCTTTCTTTAAAATATGATAGCATTCTATCAATAATTCCTTCTTCAGCATCCATCATACAGAGAAATCTGCCTCCATCTTTTACAATCTGTGTGATATTTTCCAATACAGTATTTGCATCACTTTCCTTACTGTCGCTGAATTGTTTCAAACAGAAGTGTTGGGTGGAACATACATCTATCACCACATTTGCTGTATCTAGATTTGCATCCATCTAGAAACATTTTGCCAATTACTAACGTTTCATGCTAAGATAATTGAAGAAAGAAGAAAAGAAAGAAAAACACATTGTAGTTTGCATCTTCCATTGTCTTACCATTATGAAATTGACCAAACATGGTGCGACTACACCCACACACACTCCATGTTTAGTAATTGCCAGCATGGCAGACATGGAGGGGGTGGTACGAAACTGTACTAGCGCCCTGGGATACTTATTTCAAGTTTCCATTTAACTTTCTATATTTACTATGAAGTTCATATCAGCAATTACATCACGCCCTACAATGTCCTGTCATGCTCATTTTCAGGTATGTACTATCATGTAAGATAAAATAACTTGATTGGGCACTTGTCAAACTCTAGTCATGGTCTGACAAATTAAGTGCTTACCCGCAACAACGATCCTCGCATGATATTTGCTTTCTGTCCCCTTCTCTCCATTTTTCTCTTAATTGACTTTATCAATTTCTCATTCTCTAGTAAGAAGACAACACTTTCGCATCCCACATCACTTAAACTCTCATTTATGACGCTTAAACTTGACTGATTCGCAGCAAACTCGCTAAGACATACGATAACAGAGTCCTTTTTCTTGACATACTTCAGGGCACTGGACTTAAATACATCCAAATGCGAATGCTCAGCTTGACTCTTAAGCGATTTCTTTGCTGCATGGCTTGAGCTTCTGTCGAGTTGCTCTTCTCTAGGAAGTGCAAGAATCATTTTCAACAACGAATATTTTTTGTCTAGCCATGTGCACCATCCGCCATTTTCCAAAATATGCAACAACAACAGCGAATAATATTACATGAGGAATGACCTCTGTCAGGAATAAAATGTTCCAGAAAAATGCCCTTTACCGACCTACTATCTATTGTTATATAAATTCCATTGATTCCGAGGCTCGTGCATGAAATATGGCGCACCTCACCTAAACAAACTGTTGCATCAAAGGTAGACTGATTGAAAATATGGAGAACAGCATTAGTGATCAGGGGTGTCCTGAAGATCTTCTTGAGGGAGCTACTCAG
>WIPJ01020379.1:56439-89963 GCA_018155075.1 Cassiopea andromeda | reverse complement strand
ATATATATATATATATATATATATATATATATATATATATATATATATATATATATAATGACCTTCTCTCTTAAGCTAAAAGTTGTTCAGGAAAAGTCTTCGTGTCTGGAGTCATTTTTCCCTTGTTTTGACAGGAATATGAAGAAGAACGAATACGTGAAAAGAATCGTCTGAAAAGACAACAAAGGAAGAACAGAGAAGGCTTTTTGGTATGAATATTTCGCACTTGGAAATCCTTATGTTCCTCCTGTCTTTAGTTCTACTTCTGAATACCGCATAATTGGTTGGGAATACAGGGTTTATACTGAGTCTGGAAAATAAGCCATTTGTACGAGAAGTCAGGGGAAGCCTGGAATAGTCAGGGATTTTTCTATAATTTTTATCCAGGTCAAAGAAACCAAATTGTTTAGTCCACACATCATCTTCATTAACTCTTTGCATTGTTGTACGCAAAGTGGCTGCTCCATTAATTGTCAGTAAATGTGAACTTTATCACTTTGCATAGAGTGCTATAGGTAGCATACATGTATTACCTATCTGTTAGACTTTTTTGTTTACCTAACTTTGTACATATGTGAAATGGGGGTCAGGGAAAAGTGTGTTTTTAACAATCAGTCAGGGAGTAGTCAGGGGATTTTGATTCACGGGTATGTACTCTGGAATAGTTGGGGGGATTGGAAAATGTCCTGAAAATTAATTATCTGGGGGATTATAATTAAGGGGGCTGAAAAAATAGAAACCATGTATATTTAGATGAACTACTTTCACTTTCTTTCATACGCTTAGAAATAGCCTGAGAAAGTGGAAAATGAAAAGTGTTTATTTGACTACATCACCTTCTGAAGAACCTTAATACCTTGCATGAAGCCTTCGAAAGTAATGATTGGGGGTTTTGAATAGGTGCAGGGAGTTGGAAAGACTTTTAAGAAGTCACAGACGGGGGAATGATTTTTTGGTACTCAGAATTGTATATTGAATCTACATTGGAAGTTCAGTACAATGAACTATATATATGGTATTTTCTGTGCTTCATTCAGGTTAATCTAAAAGAATCCATTGATATGGTTCTTAATCTGGGATTTAGTTTAAGATTACGATGAGTAATGAATTCTCATTCAACGTAGCGACTTGTTCATAGCTACTCGATAAATCATTTCAAACCTTTTGAGTCCTTAAACTTGTAAGTACCGAGATTTGTGAACTTCTTTGTCTGTTTGAGCAGTCGCTAGGCACCTTCGAAGGATGCCTGCCTATAATATTGCGAGAGCATATGTGCCAAATCTTGATTGGCTAACAAAGGAATCACCATCGAAGAAGTCCTGCCAATAATGTTGGGAGAATTAATTCGGAAAGCGTGTTTTGGCGGTAAATAGTGTACTCTCTTTGCGAAAAAACTGATAGCACATAGTTTCGAATAATTGAAAAATATTTTGCAAGAATGTTCCGAAGGCTTCAATTCACATTTCCAGAAGGAGGAATTTTTATATGTTGCACAGATCAAAAGTTATCGACATTACAAGTTATCCATCTTTCCTTGTAATTGTTATACAAAGTCTGTTTTAAAAGAAATTTTTTAATCAAACGAGAAGCTACACAGAAGCTACATCCATTACATGCCCCACAAAACTTAAGCATCCTATTTCTTACGTCAAAGTTCCCCAATCTGGGCTGCTGTTGTCGTAGGAAGTCTTTAGAAGTTAAGAAGCAATTAAGAAACATTTATGGCTGGATTTGACGAAATATTAGGAAACATTCAGGCTGGAGGCCGAGAGTTTGTTTCTTATAAAAAATGCGTGTATTGTCATAAATGCAAAAGATGGGCATGACCAAGGCGTATTTCATATATTTCCCTGGAATACAGGCCCCCTTGTTATAGTTTTAGCGCGGCCGCACTACTGTAAGTAGTAAAGAGCAGCAGACTATATAATTTTTTGGGTCCATTCGCCTGTTACATAGCCTTATTTACCTCCTTCCCTTTCTCGCTATGCTCCGTAGCATAAGCCTCCACAGCATAAGCCTCCACCGCAGCATAACCCTCCGCACTAGTGAAATAGTACCGTAACAAATCGAAGTCTCTCCTTGCATGGTAGGATCGTTACATAGCAAGCGAATGACCACATTGCGCCATGTGTATTCGGTAATGTGTTTGATGATATGTCGACTCACCGATATTTCAGGCGCTGCTGGGCGAGTTAAATAAATCTGGTTATCTAACATCAATGTCACGTTGGATGGATCTTTACCCAAAAATAAGTGCAGATGTACGGTTTTCAAATATGTTAGGACAGCCAGGTATGTATCCTTATTCAGAAGCTCAAGTGCCCTTCAACTCTTCAATTTTTACCAATTATCGCCGGTAGCACTTTCGGCGCAGACTACATGGATCTGTGCTTGATGCTCACAAAAATATATTAGTGACTTCACGAATATCATCCTCAAACCATTGTTTTAGTCAGTTACTCTGGAACTGACCACCCTACCTTACATGCCGATGGCTCAGGATAAGTGTCCTCTCTAACAGGCGCTCCCCTTTGTAGGAAAGTATACGGGACTACCTTTACCTTACTATGATGTTTGATGTGCCTCGTTATTCAAGGTGTAATTGAAATTGAGAAGATATATGATTCTAAATTGCTTTTCTGAAATCCTCTTTTGATATCTATGATATTCCATGAATTGTCATTCATGGTAAACCATGAATATCAGACCACGATTAGGTCTTAGAAAGTTACATATATATATAATAAATAAATAATTATAAATATATATATATATATATATATATATATATATATATTTATATATATAAAGATATTTAAATCATGGAAATTTGCTGGCTGGCACGTTCGACAATTCAATTGAACTGGAAAAGAGGCTACCCTTTTCAATTGCCTACTAGTACAAGTGAGAGAAATATCACACGGTTTATGGATCTTCAAGCTGTTTTTTGAGAGACAACTTTAAACTCTTGGAGGTTGTAGATCTGGCTTGCAACCCAGATCTCTGACGCCCCAGATTTTGCGCATCATGTAAATATTATTTCCTGTTGTGAAATAGGTTTATTTAATAATATTACAGTCTAGTGTGTAAATGTGTATCCTATCTTTATATGTAGTTAAGTTTTCCTTTTTTCTTTTTATCGTGCTAGTACATTACATATAACTAAATGTTTTCGCACGCGTTTTTCCATACTACAATGGTGGTCTTATGTTTAATGCCTTAGTTGTGGCCTCTTAGTAATAATGGCAACCTCATTCTTAGGATCAACACCACTGGATTTGTTCAAGTTCTTTGTTGAAGATCTAAGAGCAAGATATAACGACGAAAAGAAGATCATTAAAGAAATTTTAAAAGTATTTCTTTCATATTTTTGCCCTTTTCCTTGCCTGATATAGTAAATTTGGCTTTATTGAGAGTAAGTAAACACACACCATGTACACCACGTATGACAAACACCACTTACCACACACCACACACCATGCACACCACACTTCCTACCACAGTACACTACACCTCACCACCACAGCATACCACGCACACCACACACCTCACCACACTACACCAAACATTGCACCACTCAACAGCGCACCATACCACAGCATAGCATGCACACCACACACTACACCAAACCTCACCACTCAACAGCACACCATACTACAGCATGCCATGCACACCACATACCCTACCACACTACACCAAAACTTGAACCACAGCACAGCACACCATGTACCATGCACACCACACACTTTACCATACTACACCAAAACTCGCACCACACCACACCATAGCACACCACGCACCATTCACATTCTGCACATATACAAAGTGAACATCAAGCATTCGCCGATGACGAATTAGGCATCCGTCGGACCATGTCCCGTCCTCATGGGAAAAACAGTTTCGACCCCTTGAAAACGAAAGAACTATAATTATCTTTTTCAACGTATAGCTCTAATTAGGTGTTAATTTTGTTACCCATGAGACAAACAGTTTCTTAAGCATTTATTTTATTGGCAGTTGTTATCTACAGTTGCGCTTGCGCCACCAGCTCACTTTATTTATCCATCGTTTTCTAGGATAGAAATATGAATTTTGAAGTTGAAACTACGTTTGAAGAATTTAATGATTTGGTAATGAATGACCAGCGCAGTGCCACCTTAGACCCTGGCAATATCAAATTTGCTTTCAATAGTGTGAGTATTCTCTTCTTTTGAATTTTACTTCTCTCTTTGTTTCTTCTTTTTATTTCTTCAACCATTGTTACAAGAGTTTCCTTGGGTGTAACTCTATTCTTTCTCCATGTTAAACGCAAACGTCTGTACTTCCGTTACATTTACCCTTAATTGTTACCAGGTTGTGATTCAGTTTATTTTGTTCAGAATTTATGAATCTTCTCGTTTTTTGCTACATTGGATTATATTATATTGCATTATGTTACACTAATATTATATTATATTATATTATATTATATTATATTATATTATATTATATTATATTTTATTATCTTGACCAATCGTTTGTAAATGAAGTTTTGATTCATAAAATGGTTACTTTATAAATATTCCTTATTTATTGTGTTGATTGCAGTGTGTTTTATTATATTATATTATATTATATTATATTATATTATATTATATTATATTATATTATATTATATTATATTACATTGCATTATAGCATATTATATTCTAATGTATTATATTATGCTATATTAAGCTATATTATGTTATATTATATTATACTATTTTATATTAAGTTATAGTACATTTAGTTATATTGGATTATATTGGATTATATTGGATTATATTGGATTATATTATATTATATTATATTATATTATATTATATTATATTATATTATATTATATTATATTATATTATATTATATTATATTATGCTGTACTATGTTGTATTATATTGCATTACTTTATATTTTGTTATGTTATATTAAACTATAATTTAGTGCCATGTTATGATAAATTGTATATCAATTCTTATTTTTGAGAGATATAATCACTTAATTTCCATAATTTATTAGATATTTGGAGATATCTGATACTTTCGAACTGTGTAATTTGTCATAATACACTTCAAACCTCACCTTGCAAGGACAGACTATAGCAGAGCGATTTATCAGCTCTTCTATGAGACTTCCAGCTATTTGTCTGAAGTCTTATCAAGCCTCCAGCTTAACGCTCTCCTTATTTCTCTTTCAATTATGTCAATTTTTAGTCTGTTTTCGTGCAATTTTGGTTTTAAAAAATGATTTATTATTCGGCTATCTTGAAGCTCCTACATTTCATTATTCGGCTAATTTCATTTCAAATCTTTCCACACCGCACTGAGGCTTCAGTACTTTAAACAATTTCTCTTATCAAAGGCGTGCATGCTTTCATCACGTAGTATGTATTGCAACAACAAGAGATAAATAAACTTGATTTTGAAGCGAAATACCATGATATTTATGTGAAATCAATTTATCGTAGCGCTTTGAAATCACATCTGTTGAAGTACTTATCTCTGGTCCCTTGTAGATCTCTGTTCTATTGGGAACGACAAGTCATTATATTCAAACTGTTTGTCATCTCTTTAGCAATATACCTACAATGGCTGCCAAAAGTGTTGGAACGAATAGCAAATCCTGGCACTTTTCTGCCCTTTGCCTCCCCCTCCTCCCATACAATGTTGATCTATTTCGAGATTTAAGTTCAATCACTTAGCATTGGGGTACGATTCGTCCTACCCAATGTCTTATCTTCAAAACCCAACATTGCTCCGGGGGAAGGGGGCTATCGTTTTCATCTACGGGGTGATATACTAAGTAGGCCTTTGAAGGGAAGACAGAGTACATTCGCAGCTATTTTCCGCTGCGTTCCAACTACTTTTGGCAATGATTGTAGTTCATTTATGAATAGGCTGTCACTTATATCTTTTATTCCAATCGCATTGAGACAAATTCAGGTAGTACCACCTTTTCCCGATGATAGTCTTCCTTGAATCCAATGTGTATGTCATGTTTTAGGCCGAGATGCATTGAATATTGTTTTAGCGATCTTAAGTTCTGAAACGATTTTTCATGCCAGTCATGGGTCTGCATTGCGAGCTTGGTGTGCATCATTTCAAATGTTACACATTTATATTCAACGAATGCTCTAATCTAAAACTGAAGTGGAAGCCCACAGTGCTATATAAATAGTGTTTACTACCAGGGTTCATACTGAGCCAGGAAAACCTGGAAAATAGGCCATTTTTCCGATAAGTCAGTGAAAACCTGAAATCGTCAGGGAATTTTCTTTAATTTTTATCCAAGTCATGGAAAAGTCAGGCAAAACAAATTTTTAGCCCACAAACCACTTTCATGAACTCATGTACCGTTGTTCCCAAAGTGGTTGTTCCATTTGTTGTCAGTAAGTGTGAACTTTATCACTGTGCATGGTGCTATAACAATTATCTAAACATAAGCTACCTTTTAGGCTCCATTTTCTTTACCTATTTGTACAAATATGTGATATGGGGATCAGGGAAAAAGTGCGTCTTTTTCACTATCAATCAAGGAAAAAGTCAGGGAATGGTCAGGGAATTTTGATTTTGGTATTGGGTATGAATCCTAACTAACTTCGATGGATCGATATCTATTGAACCTCAGCTTCTCGTTTGCAGCTAGTCTTTGATCATGTACTCTCGTTGACTTATAGATGCATGAAAAAGCAGAAGGTAGGGAAAAAGAAAGGCTGAAAAAGGAAGAACGCGAGGTAGGCTCATTGGATGCGGTTATGTTGTACCGCGACAGGTCATTAATTAGTTGCAGGGAGGGGTGTATGACCTTTTTAAATATTTGGGAGCTTCATCCCTCCTCTCAGATGTTTGTTAAACTTTTGCCCCGCCCTCCAACATTTCAGAAGAAACGTTGTATGTCTTCTTTCAATTGCTCTTTATTTTCATCCCCCCCCTTTCTCTGAGTGAGTAAAAGTTGGGTCCCCCTCCCAGATATCTTGCAGGCCCTTCTCTCGAAGATTTGATGACCAGTCTCTTAGATAATCAGCTTGTAATCAAGGCGATCAATAGAGTATTACTCAATATTTTATCATCAATTGTAATGCAAAATCATCATTGCACAGTGACCAAGACCACCATTAGTAACACCAGTCACTATCATCACGGATCACCAAAATGATCATCGTAATCATTGCAATCACTTCCTCATCATTACTCGTTTCACATTTCATTCCCATTTCGTCCCCGAAAGGGACCTAGGACTGACCCTGGGGGTCAGTTGTCGCTTGTCAGTTGTTTGGAAGAGGTGATAGAAGTCAGCTACACTCAATCCACTCTTTTTCCCCCAACAGTTACTAGGCAGAGCTGTAGTGTGAAACATTGAGTCTGCTTGTCACTTGAGGTGCCTGGTTGGACAGTTTGCCACAGGTCATCAACATCTATCCCAATTCTGAATCTCTGCGACATAGATCACTATCAAATTAAGGACAGTTGGCTTTCTGTGCCCTCTCGCCGCCACGTGGAGGTCTCCAACCATGGGATAGCCTCGTCATTATTTACCATCATTTTTATTACCATCGTCATCATTTCCGTCCCCTGACTTTGCATACTTTATGAGGCATGGTGTGCTCCAATGGTGCAAGTGCCCGTCCCCACCTGTTGTTGCTAGGTAGTTATGACTTTCCTCCAACAGTACAACTATCAAAACCATTTTTGGTGAATGGATTTTGAGAGGATGTCTGCAACTTCTCTTTTTAGCCCCCCTCTCTCAATGAAGCCTCCCTTTCTATCAAGCCCCCTAGAAAGTATTGAATACCACCAAGCGTAAGTAAGCTTGATAGAAGTAAGTTAGCTAAGCTTAAATCACGCTACGAAAGCAATAGTTCTCAACCTATCAAGAATCAAAGTCGGTCATGGACTAACTGCAGGTAAAAGCGTTATATCAACATTTACTACACAATTTTTCAATTTTGTTTGTTCTGTTTTGAGCTAATTATGTGTGAAATAAACACTTTAAATAATTTTCTGTTTTCAAACAGCAAATATTTAGTTTACTAATGAAAATTTTCAAAAAGTGCCCCTCTCTTATAAGTCCCCCTTCTCCAATAAGCCCCCTCTAGAGTGCTTGAAATCAATAAGCCCCCCGGGGGCTAAATAGAGAGGTTACGGTAGCTAGGTAGCTACTCCAAAAGCGCTGTGTTGGGTAGGGAATCGGATAAGTATTGGCCTAGCCCTCCGTCAATATCCTTGTTGGTGTCTTCACCAACTCAGCATCGCACAGACCCTAAACTGGCCATCAGACCCGGAAGGACGTGCACGCACTTGGACTAGCCATCATGCACATCATCATCGTAATCATCATTATTATCATCATCAGATCATCCTCTTTTTCATCATTACTGACTTCAGTATTGATGTTGTTAGTCATAATCATCATAATAATCATTATATCTACATTTTCTTTCATTATTCTATTGCGAGTAGTATTTTTGTCCAAGAGAATACAGCACTGAGTTTCTTCAAATCTGGGATGTAGAGATTTTCTGAATCTTTCTTGCACTTTCTGCTTTTCTCAGCAAAATAGTTTAATTTTATCCATAGTCGAAAAGAAGAGAAAGCTCCTTCAAGCAAATGTTAAAACAAGCAGCCCCACCATTAGAATCTGGTGACAGGTGGGATAATGTAAGTGAAAACATACCTCTTTATATTAATTATCATGGGGATGTTGAAAATGTCTAGGGGGAAATCTTCACCTTTTAACCTATTCAAATGATTACTGTGAACGAGTGTGAATCAACAAGTAATTTAATGATCATCTGTATACCCATGATAATTTATTTTAAAAGTTGCTTGTAATTTTCAGTCTAGATAGCACGATTGTAGTTAGGCCTTGCGTGTGCTCTACAATCATGACAAATGTTAATGGTCCTTTTAGTACTCTTGAGTCTCGAATAAAAAAACCGTCCCGCTTATTAGTTTTTTGAAAACATCCACCTAGAAGGACATCCTTATTCCAGACCCCCCTCCAGTTATTGGTTTTGAGTCTGTAATTCCATCTAGCATTAAAGGAACATGAGAAATTGTGTACAGGGCTCGTGCAGTTCCTTGAACGCCTTGAGAAGTGCTGGAGTTTGAAATGTCATTTCAAGAGCATTTGAATCTCCTTGAAAGTGAGAGTTTTTCCTTGAAAATTTATCAAAATCCTTGAAATTTGTAAATATTTACAGTTTACTTTGTTAACAGCAATAAGCAACGCAAAAAGTAATTTAGTGAAATATCTAAAATAAAGTTTAGAGAAAATTGTACAAGAAAACTCGTGATATGCCGAGAAAAAACTCGTGATATGCCGAGAAAAAACTCGTGATATGCCAAGAAAAAATTCTTGATATGCCAAGAAAAAAACTCGTGATATGCCGAGAAATTTCTCGCATTTGGTATTTTGGGCTTCCTGTGTATTCATGCATGCGTTGTAAATTTTAATTTAGAGTTCATTGGAAATTTTGTGTTTAGTCCTTGAATATTACTTCAATACTCCTTGAATTTGCTTATCAGAATTCTGCACGAACCCTGTGTATATTTAACTTTGTTTGCAGTTGAAATAACCTGTGAAACACATTCATATCTCTTGGAGATTAGAGAGCTTTCCCAACCACCCCATGTATTCCACTCACCCACGCCTCCAGCTTATTTGGTTTTTAGGAAATTCCTAGCACCCCATACTATTCCAAACCCCCCTCCGGAATTAGGGAAATTCCTAGCACCCCTAGAATTTAATGGAGATTCTAGGGTGTGCTACATTTCATTTCATTTTAAATTATTGAGGAGGGTTGCTCTTTAGTTTTACCTGATTTTCAAGAGGCCTACCAACAAGGAAAGCGTATTTGGCTAATAAGTAGGTTTAATTTTGTTATTTACTATCAGCAAGTAATTGGGAAGTTATTCACTCCTTACCCTCCCGAATTTAAGCCTAGCACCTTCGGTTTTGTTGCTGTTCGCAAGTTGTTCTAGCTTACATTATCACCGTATTTATAGGTCCGAAGCAGATTTTCCAGTGATTCAATATTCAATTCAATTGGTTTGGAATCAGAAAGAGTAAGAATTTTCAAAGAATTCATCTCAACCCTTGAAAGTAAATCAAAGTCAAAGAAAAAGTCGTCGAAGAAACACAAACGAAGATCACGGTCGTCATCAGTATGTAATTTATTTTGCGTTTTATGTCATGTGTCTGGAGTTGCTATTTTTCGGTCAATAATGTGAGCAGCCTACGTAGGCAAGTAAAGATTTTGAACCAAGGTACATAGACCCCTCCAGAGGATTTCTGGAGCATTTCAAAGTTTTCGTTCTTATTTCTTTTGTTCCAGCAGCATGTTTCTAAACCTCAATTGGGATCAAACAATGCGTACACATGAAGGAAGGGTGGGAAATTGACAAGAACATGCTTTTGTGTTCAAGATTAGTTGTTGTTGGGCGTGTAATGACGCCGACGTACAAGGGAGCGCATTGCTCCAGAAGTTGCTTGTGCGTAAAATTTGAACGGCTCATTTGTCCACATATTACGTCATCTAATGCTGCTGTGTTGGTTAGTGTTACATGTAATTGACTCCAAATGACATTGATGTAAGATTTTTTTATTTTGAAAAATTTATTGATAAATTTTAGCTGGCCATGCGAATTGTAAGATCCCCAAAAACTTTTGCGCGTCATTTATTCTCATAAAATATCTATTAAATTGGTGAAAGTCATGGGTCAGGAGAAGAATTCTTGCCATTCATTTAGATAACTCTGCGAACTGAAATTGGGTGTTCGGCTATTAGGAATGTTGTGTATACAGGGTGTTTGCTACTCCTAGAAACTCCTGTACGCACCTAGAATGCACTTAGCCTCCTTGGAAAATACTCCTGGAAAGTTCCTGGAATTCAAACCTTTGACTACCCACCCCATTTGAACACAATTTTTGTGCTACTCTGCAAAGGGCGTTTCCCAGCATATTAGAGAGTATACTCCTAAACTTTTTTCTGGGGACAAACCTCTAGGCCCTGTTTTCCTGCACTGCACTTGTGTGTTCATCAGCTACGTTCAACTGAAATAGCTGAGGTTGTCTTTTAAAACTAATTAAGCACCACATCACAGGCGTGAGAAGATACTCAGATTCTCGCAGCAACTCTTGGAAAACGCCTAGAAAAGTCATGGACAACTCCTAGAAAACTCCTAGGGTCTCATTTCAAAATATGGAATGAATTATACATGATGTTTTCCAGGAAAACTTGGGAAACACCCTTTATATATTGTGCAATGTTACAGCCATTGAACGGCTATAGGAAGGCCTTCTGATAGTTTAATTCCACAATTATTAGGAAAAGTATGCCCCTTTCGCCACACTACGTACCTCAACTGACTTCATTTCCTCATGGAAGCTCCGTTTGATTATTTTGCTGGTTAAATACATCTTTCTGTATTCATTATATTGAATTCTTTGTTGCTATTTAGGCGTCATACTCAGAAGAAGAGAGAACTTCTCGAAAAAAGAAGAAACGGAGATCAAGATCTAGGACGCCTTCATCAGCTTCAGAATCTGGTATTACAATTTCTTTCATCGTCTTCTGAATTAAGTTTCACTGGCTTGGTGCCTCAAATTAATGTAGTATAGTTTATTATGCATTTTCACATATAGATAACTGTTTATGATTTTTTTGTAAATTTCAAAATTTTTGCTTTTGTTCGTTACAATTCGTGCTGATTTCATTTGGCTAGTGTTATACAGTTTGAAATATACATATCCTTTCTGTTGTAAATACTTCAATGCATTCTCTAAACTATCGAAGTTTTATTTATTTATTGCAATTATATTTATTTGCTCCTGGGATTTGCTTGATTGATTTTGTAGAACAAGAGGTGAGAAAGAAAGAAAAGAAACACAAAAAGGTATTGTAGTCCTATCTTGTAAGCCTCCTGCAAATTTCAGTCAATCGGGGATTGGTTCACCGAGCCAAATACCGTTAAGCCCCAGAAATTTGCTTTTGTTTTACAGAAAAGCCAAACAACATTGTAACGCCTGTTTTTTCTGAATCGTTCCACTTCTTGCTTGAAATATGATTTATTCAAGACTTCCCAGCCCATTTTGAGAACACATCCATGCCTGAATACAAGTTTCCGTTGAGTTTCAAACTTCCCAGCCTTCATCCTTTTAAAAACTACTAGAAAACGTTCAATCTCCCCAGCTATTGAAACTTATGTTAGTCAAACAGTCATTATTTAGACAAAACAGCAACTGCTTTTAGTTTGTCTCAAGCTGCTTCTCCTCTATCGCTCAATCATATTAGTTAGCAGTTACTTGTAAGCCTAATTTCTGAAGAATGCTGTGAGCACTAAAGCATAGATGAGCAGCCTTTTTCTGTGGGAGGGGGGGCATATCTATGGTGCCTGATTTCTTTACCGGTTATCGGTTATATAACCGGCCTGATTTCATGATCGTTTATAGAACGGGCTGGAGCAGCGTATTTAGCAAATTTCTGGAGGTTAGCGAGCCACATGAAATGTGCTTGCTGATAGGAGTTGCTAGTCTTGTGTTTTGGTTACCGAGATGACATTTTGTTATTTCAACGCAATTTCTATTTCGGGAAATCCCACTCATTAATAACCGTTATTATTATATACCATTATTATATACTGATAACAGTTACATTTCTTCTGCAGAAAACCAGAAAGAAGAAACATCACTCGGTAAATAGTCGGGAATTTCTTTTGAAATCATTCTCCTTTTGTTGTTTAACTATTTAACAAAATCCTTATAATTTCGTGGGTTATATATCCTGATAGGAAAACTGTGCCGTGAACTAAACAGCCAAAGTAATTTTTAACTGGAGTAGTAGGCCAAAGAGCTTTCTCAATATTCTCACCCTTAAAGGATTCTGTTTCTCTGAAGGTTCTCATCCTTAGAGGAGTATTACAGGAATCTTTAGTAATGGATTGCTGCTCAAAATATTGAAGCATTCAAACACTGGACTGTCTAGGCCCTTCATGCCTTTCAAGCCCTCAAGTTGAATACAATCTAAGAGTCAAAAGCGCAATCGTATCACCCCCCAATAAAGACCCAAACATATGGACTACCGTCAGTTATTATTAAAGCTTGCGTCCTTTGGAATGTCCTAGCTGACGATAGGAAAACTTGCAATAATATGGCAGCTTTCAAAAAATATCGTAGTAGTTTGGAAGGGGAAAACTGTAGATGTAAATTGTGTAGTGAAAGTGCTGTTTTTTATCGTTTGCTATCTTATTTGTAGTTGATTTTCAGTAGTTGCTTTCGTTTATGAAATTGCAGCTATCTTTGTAAATAACGAACTTTAAGGAATGTTTTGATAGTGAAAATAGTGCAGATAAATTATGGCAAGAAGAAGTAAGAGGTTTAGTAGCATAGTGAAGAAAACTGTCCTTACAGGCTACGAGTGTTTATAATTTTTATATATATATTTATATATATATATATATAATGTATAATTATATATATATGTATATATATAATTAACTATATGTTCTTTGACCCTTTTAAGCCAACACCTTCAGAATCAGAATCGGAGGTGGAAGTTGAGCAGCCGAGAGAGAAAAGCCGAGAGAAGGACAGAAGTAGGTCGAAGCATAAATCAAAGGATAAGACGAGAGACAGAAAGGATAAAAGGGAGAAAAGAAAAGCTGAAGCCATAGACGATGACGATGATGATGATGATGATAAAATGAGTGAGTCTGGAAGCGAAGAAGGAGAAATGAGATCACCAATCCCGTCTAAGAAGAAAAAGGTACACAGAAAATAGAGAAGAACGTACTTTGTTGATTTGTTGTCACTCTGCGATGGCAAACAATTTTTGTATCATACAGTATTTTTAATGGCAGTAATGCGTTGATTTTTCTGCTTTACGTTCAAGGTATGTGAAGTTCAAATGAAGAAAAAAGAGAATTAGAGAGTCCCTTCTTGTTGCATGAGTTTTACTTCCCGATCTTGTCGTGCTCTAGATTCCACATAAGTCGCATTTGTCCTTTCTGTTTGGAAGTAGATTAAGCCAGACATATGATAGTACTTTGTACTAATCAGTAAAAGAAATAGACTAGATTTGGGGAGTTAATAGGGAATGAAGAAGTAACTTTAGATGTTCTAGTCGCCAGTTGTAATATGTTGTGTTCTGTTTTGCTAGACTGTGTTGTATTATATTGTGTTGTATTGTATTGTAGTGTATTGTATTGTAGTGTATTGTGTTGTGGTATGTTCTATGTGTTGAGGTATGTTGAATTGTCTTCATTTATGCTATATTGTGTTTAGTTGTGTTGTATTGAGTTGAATTATGTTGTATTGTGTTGAATTATGTTGTATTACATCGCGTTATATGCTGTGTAGTGGTTTGTTTTTTTGTTTTGTGGTATGTTGTGCCCTTGTGTGATATAGTGTGTCTTTTTGAGGGATATTGTTTCTTTTTGAGGTATATTGTGTCTTGTTGTTGTATATTGTGTCCTATTGTTGTGTGTTGTGTCCGGTTGTGGTATGTTGTACCTTCTTGTACTATGTTGTGTCCTGTTGCTGTTTATTATTTCTTGTTGTTCTATGTTGTGTCCTTTTGTACTGAATTGTGTTATGTTATACAACATTTCCTGTAGCTTCGTTCTGAACCTTTTCTTTATCTCGTTTTATAGCTTTACTGCCATGCCAGATCATACGCTCTCAAGTGTTGCTTCTCAAACAATTTCTAGAGCTTCGAATTTTTCCAATGCTCGATTCGTCTATTTCTCTTTAATTCTCATCAAACACGAATTATACTTAACTCCAGATCTAGATTTTCCTACTAGAATAAGCAAGGAGACACTGGTCTTTGACAACTTTATTATCCTAAAGGGCTTCAAAATTTATTTCCTCATCAGCTTGCCTTGGACATTATATCAAGCTGGGTCTTGCCATATCATGTTGTATCATGCTGACTTGTATTAAATTACGGAAAATTCTCCAAGTTAATTTGCAACCCATATAATAAGGAAGTAGTGAGTTTCTTAGACTGTTCAGATTTCAAGTCGATTTAGGAGTTGTTATCAGATACATGAGAAAGAGATCCAAAGCACAGCTGACTTTGTAGTGTAATGTTCCTTTAGATTTGAAATGTGCTTCGACAAGTAACTTAATCCCCTAACTGTATCTATTTTTGCTTGAACATGCTGAGTGGTTGTAATTTTCTCACGTATTGCCGTGTAGATCTAAAAAATTAAGAAGGGCTTGTCTCTCTTCGCTCGCCTGTGGCACTGTTTTGATTTGCCATAGAGCTAATATGGAAGTGGAGGTAATATTTTCAGACGAACAGCTGTTTGAAAGGCCTAATGAAAAATGTACAAGGCCTTCCTGCTTCTTCTTTCAAATGTTGTATCATACCAAAACTAGAGGTGGTTGAATTGACAGTCCTATAATTGACATGTTCCATATCGTCTACTGTGCGTTGTGGACAATTTTTCGCTCGCAATTGTTTGTTGCATGTTAAGTGGGAGGGTTTGCAATGGAGGCATTGGCTGAGAGATTTACTTCCGCAAGAAGATCAAGAGGTAGGAATGCTAATTGTAGGTATGAATTCGATATTTCAATGTGTCATTTGATATCGAGAATTCATTTTGGGGGAGTGTGTATAGACAACGCTACCATTTTAGCTTTTGGTAGCAGATATTGTCTTTCCAAAGTATATATGATTGTTATTGGATTTTGGCAGACACGAAAGAGAAACGCCAGAAAAAGCAGGAACCTGTTTTATAGTCAGATTGTCACAACTGTGATATATATTATTCAACTATGCCTTTTTCAAGCTTGTTTGGTACATTCAATCACGAAAGTTGAAACACGTAGATAGTTGATTTAGGCACACCTCCCATGGGCAGGAGGGATGGAAAATGATTGCTTAGATAGGTTCATACTAATACCCTTTATCCGTTTAAAATCAGCCTATTGTTTTGACATGAACGGCGTGTCGTCATGTCATCCCTTGATTTGCATTTCACTGGAGTTTTCTCAGTTACAATAGTCGCCTGCAATGAATTTTCTGTTTATCCAAGATCGGCTTATCGTAAGCATGAACTGCAATCGGCATAATTGATCAGCTTTTTGATCACCATAATCATTCACAACTATCTTCATCATTTTCCTCAATCATTTTGTAGCCACCCTAATTCATTAGACACCAAGTCGATCCAAATTTCTGAATATCAACAATAATTCTCAGCTGTTTTACTCTTCGATAGAGGTGACCATGATACTTTTGTTCGTACAATCCAGAGTTGAAGCATTAATTATCTGCAGTCTTTGTCGTTTTAGTGTTGTATTGTGTCTCACTGTGTTTAGCTGTGTTGAAATGAGTCGTCATTTATTGAAATGTGTATGTCTACTGTACTACAGTTTATACTGTCATTGATGTTGCATGTAAGAGTAGTTCCAAAAAGGAGCTATCTTTAGGCAAAGGAAGAGAATTTAAATAGATCATCAATTGCTACAAATTATCAGCCATGTTTTTTAATTAGAAATAGAACCCCTTTTGCACTTAGCCCTCTCTTAACCACCCCACAGGTACTTTGCCTCTGAACAGAACTTTCAACTTAGCCTAGGGATGCTGGGGAGATTTATGCTCCGCATTGATTTGGAAAATCAAGCGGTTTGTCTCGGCGAAACGAACCCAATAAATTTTGGGACAAAAATCCTTTTCTCATATTTAATGAATCCTTGATCATTACATGACTATTTTTAAATTTTCATTTCTATAATGTTGCAATAGCATAGTCGCGTGGGATAGGGAAGCTACTGCCTCTCCCCTCCCCTCCCCCAGGTGGGCAGAGACTCATTTCAGTCGGGCAAAGTTTGCTGAACACATAATAGCAACTTTTTAGATTGCATTGCATGTCCTTTTGCTCTTTCGAGCAGAAAATTTGCAATACCCGAAAGTTAAGGTTATAATAATTTCATACGTTGCTTTTGAAAATTTTATCTTTTTACTAGACATGCAAATTCTATTTTTCCGCTGTATGTCAGTATTTAAGTTTTTTTGTCTTGAAGTTCTTTACTGCAATGCATCTTTAATACACCATTTATTCACGTAGTTGAACAACTGTTTTTGCCGAATTATCTCTAATTGTACGGCGTTATTCAAAGTTATGTATATTATAACAGACAGGGTTGCCACCAAATCAGTGAATTTTATTTTGGATCAGAGAAAATCAAAGGAAAAAGAGATTTTTTAGAAAATCATTGAAAATCATGGACCTTTGAAGTTTCTACTTGTTTCATTTCAGAGCAGTGACTTTCCTCGTACTCAGCCATGCATCCGGTTGAGTGTGATTGTTGCCAAATTTTACCCTTTTATGTGTCATTCTGTTCTTTGCAGTAATTTTGAAGGACAGCTTCGTTTTGTTATGAAACCAAAAATCTGAACGACCAGAAATAGGCTCAAGGCTTTCCGATACCTCATATATGTCCAATGAAATGATAAAAATAAGTCTGGGTTGTATAAATATCAGGGAAAATCAGGGAAGAATGAGTATCATTTCACTGAAAATATCAGGGAATTTTTTCTGAAATGTTAGTGGCAACCCTGCATATATGTAAGAAAAGACATGCAAAATGTTTGATATGTTTGTAGCTTATATTGAAGAAGTTGCTATATAGTGCCTCTCTTTTGTCACAGACTGATTGGGACACTTCAAGCGAAGATGAGGCTGAGCTGCAGAAAAGAAAACGAGAGCTCCTTCGCAAGCTTCGGGCCTCTGCTCAGCAGGACGATGACTCTTAAACTTCTGTTACATTCTTTTAACGTTATAAAACCATTCTCTACTTATTTTCGTTGATAATTGGCTTGATGCTTCTGTCCCTCTTTTGTAATTTTGGCACATGTAGCCAAATGCCTTCAAACAGTTACAGCATTAGCCCAGGGTTTTAAGAACCTGCTAGGCTAAACTTTTCATTTTAGCCCTCTGCACATATGAACCTATTTAGGCTGAAATTTTTAGCTAGGTTCTTATCATTAGGGTTACTACATAGGTAGCTTGACATTGCTCTTTCAAATAATTGCCACATATCTGCAAGTTAAATTTTGTAAAAAAATGTATGCTCTACTGACCCTGTGCTTCCAATATGCATTGCCGTGTGGTACAAAAAAGGAATTTATGTATGGAATGCTATATTTAGTATGTTAAGATGAAATTAATGTAGAACATAAGAACCTATTTTAAGAACCATAACTCATTTAGGCTAAATTGAAAAATTCAGGTTCTTATTAGCACGCTATTACGGTAATTTGTGTTTTAAAGAAAAATGTAGGCTTCTAAATGTTTGGTCAAAGCAGATTCTGAAACGAAAATCCGAGAAACGTACACTTTGCCCCTCGGAATCACATCATATATTATCATAATTATAAAAGGCCTCATAATTATAAAAGGCCTCTAGTACCACCAGCAATCGACAATACATCTCCCAGATGCAGGGTGTCGGTAGAAGGAATCTGGGCTAGCCCCCCCCCCTCTAGAGCTCGACTGCAATTCTGTTGGAAAATTTCTTATCTTGCCAGACATTTGTAGTGCTATAATCAAATAATCATGGAACAAAATCTGTGCTAATTTTATCTTCGTCGTGAAATCTGCGTTATACAATGTAACTTCTCTTATCTACGCCTCTGCGCAGGAGTGGGTATATTTGTTTTGTGAAACATACACGTGATGTATTTTCTCCAATAGAAGCCACCCTTAATAAAACCGCAGTTTTTGACGAAAACAAATATTAAACGCCGCCCTCAAATAGAAGCCGCATTTATGAACAATAATGGAGTAGCCACCCTTAATAATTTCTTAACACTTTCTTGTCAGTTTCTGCCATAGCGACAACATAAAAACTTTCAAAACTAACAAATTTCAATTTCAGGCATTTTACGCAGTTTTAGGCAAATTCGAAAGCAATGTAGTGAGTTAACGAATGCGCTGAAAAGGTAAATAAAAGCCGTCCTGGAATACAAGCCGCAATTTCACGAAAGAAAACTAATAGAAGCCGAGGCTTCTATTCAAGAAAACACGGTACCGTAAATGCGTCGTATTAAAGTGTCCTAGCCCAACCGACGCCACTAATGTTCAGACCATGCCACATTGAAGAGCAGGCTATACCACCAGACCGTTTTTAGTGATTTGCAATAGGCCAGTGAGTAAATAAATCGGCACTCATGTCACCAATAATGGTAGCTGATTTAACGTGAGTCTTTCAAAGCATTAAGTACGATTCTACGTCGATATGGCAGATTTCCGCAAAGAGACGCTTCAAAATTCACCCTGAAAATATCTCATTTCGCTGATTTTTGGCCACAAATGACACCCTATTTAGTTTTTGCCCTTATTTCTCAAATGCTAAGTTTCGTTCTCCTGTGTTCATGTTATGATTGACGGAAGTTTTACAACCAGTTTTAATGAGTTTACCTACAGCGTTTACGTTGAGTTGACATGTTTTTCTGTAGATGATAATGCCACGGTAGACATTGCAACTACATACACGAAACTACTGCCCTTGCCGATTCCCTTGTGGTGAGTGGTTTACCCTTACTCTTGGTCAGTCCTGCATTGTCTTACAGGGAGTCTTGGGCCTTTCCACAATAGGCAGATTGATGCTTGGGACAAAGCTGAACTTGACACTTCCGTAGTGGCCAAAGAGATAGACCACAATAGTTTGGCAAGTCTTGAGCACTTTATGTATAGCTGTGGATCCGAGTTCTGTCCGATTCTGTGTAAGTGAGGCTAGATCTGTTATTACTGTTGTCGTTGTTAAGAATGTTCTCTCAATTTATGGCTCGCTCGAAATTAGGTTAAGACGTCACTCAAAGAAACACAGATCTTTCAGGCGTAACTCATTGAATGCACTCTGTTCCTCTACACTCCAATCGATAACTATTCTATGTCCAAGTTAAATATACATCTAAATCCAAAACTAGCCTATATCTCTCCTCAACTAACAACTGCTTTTTTTAGTAGGTAATGCCGGGGAAAGGCCGTAGGGCCTATAACAAAGCCCCGACAAAGGAAAAACTGAGAAAATGAGGGGAAGTGTAAGTAGAAAAGGAGACGATATCAAGTTTGTTGATGTTAGATTTAAAAGATGGCAAATTGTAGGATTCAGGGAGAGTAGTGGGTGGCGATGAGTTCCATGGTTGAGACGTTCTAGGACTGAAAGATGATTTGTGAGATAGAGTTCGTGGATAAGGTAGTGTAACTTGGAAAGGGTGTGAAATAAGGTATACTAAGAAATAAGGTATATTTACACGTAAAATGACTAAGTTATAATTTTAGCTGTCCAATCAAAAACAAGAAAAACAGATTGGGCGTATTCACAAAACTACAAATAAAAAATTACTTATTTAGTTACAATCAGCGTGCGAATACTATACGATTCTACAATCAGCATTTGTATCTCGATTTGAGTACGAGTTTTCTATGTAAACCCTAATTAGAAACAATAACTAGGAAAATATTTACACGTTTTTTTATAAGAAAAAAGTTTATAAGAAAATGAGGATCAAATGGTGAAAATCTTAAGAAAATCTTGGCCAGGCTCAATTTCCACAATTTAGTGTTTTTTATTGGCCAAAAATCGATATTTCGTCGATATTGCATTCAAAATGTTAAAGATGGAATTCAAATTCAAGTATACAATATTAATAACGACATTGAAAACCATTTTGGCCAGTTTATTTTAGGAAAATTTAAGAAAATCTCAGTCTCATTCTCGGGAAAAGGTAAGAGAATTGAGGCTCAGGCAAAATTATTGTTTTCTTGTAAAAAATGTGTATATGACTACAAAGACTAGCCGTTCTACGAAAATAGAACGAATGAAGACATCTAATGATGACTAAATTCAATGCTCTATTGATACTAACGATTTTATAATAGCGGCTTTGCGCGATTCCCAACAGTCGTCATTACTTTAATTATACCAAGCAGAATATATTACAGAGATTGTAGCTACAAGCTAGTTTTAAGTCTAATAAATCACAATCAATCTGTTTCAATGTTTGAATTGTTTCTCTGCCCTCAGGAGCTGGAACCTCTCCAGAAAATAATTTTTCTTTACGAAAATTGTGGTATTGAGCACTAATTGAGTATCTAAATTTGTGAAGTAGTAAATTCTTAAAGCAATCAGAGAAGCTTTGTAAGCAAGACTGATCCTTCTCTGTGGTTGGGAAAGAGTTAGCAAGAACTGTGGCTAACTGCGTAAACGGTCTTTTTCTAAAGAACATTAGCTCAAAGCGTAGTACTAAGAGTTTCTTAACTTTTTAAAAAGCTTCTTGGAAGTGATTATGATTTTGATTATGATTTTGATTGAAATAAGCTAATTTCCCCCTTAATTAAATTTTCAAAAATTTTCCACCCAGGACATTCTTATTCCAGCCCCCGCCTATTAAATTTTGTAAGTCAGATCTCACCCATTGCGATTTTTAGAGAAGTTACTCTGGCGTGCAAGTAAAAAATATCGTACGAAAAGCACACTAATCGCATGTGTTGTATGGTTGAGCGTTATTTCATTCTGTGGACTTGGTTTGTATTACTTCGTTGTAAATATGTGGCAAGAAATCATTGCCTTTTCTATAACGTTTTTGGTCATTTCCAGCCCCCCTCCGATTTTTCCAATCCCCGCTAATTAGATTTTGGGGATTTTTCCAGCCCCCTCCAACTATTCCAACCCCCGTCTATTAGTCACTCAATAGTAGTAGGAGGGGGGTTGGAATTGACCAAACTGGTTGTAAACTGTTTTCTTATCAAAATTTGCATAGGAAGTCCCTGCACGTGAACATATAGAGTAGCTGCTTTCAGCTAGTCAGGCGCTGTAAAGTCAGCTTATGACCTCATGCTCTTTTTCAAAAACAGATTTCATTTCACTTTTTAACACATAATTTTTTTAAAGAATACTTAACTTCATGCTAAGCCTAAATATTGCTAGATTTTTTCTGCAGCCTCAGAATTATGCTCAAGTACCACAGGTGTAGCTTCGTCTGAAAATGAAAGAAATATTATCAAAATTAGAACTGTATCGCTGGTGTTGAGAAGTTTGGGCCCAGCTCCAGGGAGCATTCCCTTGTGTGGCCGGAAGTTCTTAGCACAATCATGTCCATGCCCTTTTGCGTATTTACTTGTATGCACTTATTCGTATTAGTTAGGAGTTGTGTGATATGAGCTAAGAGTTAAGAGATGGGACTGAGGTATAGAGTTGTACTAGAGAGTTGAGCCAACGTTTAGAGTTACTGAGCTAAGAACTACTATCAGAGTTACGTCGAGTTAAAGTTACATAAGAACTTATGAGAAAACATTATTTATATCCTTATATTTCTCATATAATATTACGAGATATAATATATGAAGTTTAAAAAAAATTACATTTATGTAAATTCTACGACTTGTTCTTTCGTCAACAACTTTCGGGGTTTCCACTAACCCGCGCTATGTCTCGCGCTTTTTGTTACTCATCTTGTTTATTTCGTTTCAGCATACGTGCGTATTTATTGATTTTGTATTGCTAAAAATGTTAAGTAGAGTATGCGTAATGGCGGTGCCTATGCTTGTTGCTCGCGGCAAGCGACTATGTTTCCTGTTTTTAGCCTATGTATGAAAAAAGTTAATTATTTGACGTCTTTATAATCTTTGAACTTGGTTGGTTGGGAAGTAACATGTCTTAATTAAAACTACCTTATATTAGAGTTGATTTAGTCTAAGATTTTCAGATTGGGAAAGAACTTGGTAGAAGTAAGACGGGAATTGAAATATACGTAAAATTATGGCTGGCGTTTTACTCCACTCGATCTGTGTTCATTGCATTCCGTTGAATCATTTATACAATTTAGAGATATAGTCTCAACAATAACTGCCCTGCCCAATTTACAACAGCTAGTGCAAATATTGCTCTAGAGATATTACTGTAACTCGAATACACAAAAGTTCTAAATATTGATGAAGCTTGAGCTTTGCATAAGCGTAGGAGACGAGGGCAGGGTGTCTGCAGCTCCCCAAGTGGGGCTGAAATCCGTTTCACTCGGGCAAATTTTCTGAAAGAACAATAGGAATTTCGAGCAACTTCTTTGCATGCTCTCCAGCTCTATTTAGTATTTCGGCAGGAAATGTACAGCCCCTTTAAATGTGACGTCCTCCTCCGCCAACGGAGCCTTGCATTATTTTTATACTGATTTTCTTCTATACAAATACACTTTTTTATAAAACTGAAGTTTATAAACTTTACTACAGCACGAAAAGTGGCAACATTCTTTTAACACACTTAAAAGCTTTTTTCGTAAAAGTTTACGAAGAGATTGAAGCTCAAAATCGCTGAAATTCAAGAACAATGCAAACCAGTGCTTCCACTTTGAAAAATAAAATTTCCTTCCAGCTTTGACATTATTTCCTTAAATTTCCTTCCCAAAATTTCGAAATTTCCTTCCAATTTCCTTCCACTATGAGACCAAAAAATTTATCCTAAAATTAGTTAAAATTAGTTAAGAATTCAGGAACAGTTAACCAGCTTTGACAAAATGCTTGCTGTTTCTTTTCCTTTTGGTTGGAGGTGCACATCTTTTTGCTGATGTTAATTTACTATTGTTGATATTTTCATTGCTTTCATCTTCCTCTGATAACGAAGATCCTTCTTCACATTATAATCCATCCATTAATTTCAATTTCAATATATAAAAGTAATAAAACCTGTCGCAACCATTCACTAGTACCATCAAGTCAGCTCGCCATGCTTTTAGCTCCGTAAAATAAATCCTTTATAACAGCTGGTTTTATAACATGTCACACATGATGTGAGTCATGAAGAAACTATCGCGAATTATCAACAGAGACTAAAAAGCATGTCACTTTAGATCATTATGTAATACAGTTCATTCATTCTGGAAGCTTGTTTTTACAATTCGAGCCCGCAGTTGTTTACAAAAACAACTTAAAACTATATTTTTCTCCTTTTTGTATCGAATTTTCGAATTTCCTTAATATTCCTTATATTTTACTCATATTTCCTTCTTTTTCCTTCTAAATTCGATTTCCTTCTGATTTCCTTCTGAAGGTTGAAATTTCCTTAAAAAAGGAAATTTCCTTCCAAGTGGAAGCACTGATGCAAACTCCAGCTTCATCAAGACTTAGAGTTTTGTGGATTTTAAGAAATAAAACTACTTTTTGATCAACTTTTTTTGTGTAAATTCTCAACTTCTTAACTATAGTAATCAAAGATTAATCAAAGCTACTAAACTAATACATTGATACAGAATTAATACAGAGTAAGTCAATATGTCTAAGTTGAAGAGCACACATGGAAAGAACTCTGGAAGAGCTTTCGAGCCATGTGCTCTCGATGGCAACGATAGCATATCTTCTGAATATGCATGATATTACTAATAATACAGTTGAGAGGGAGGGGGAATTGAAATGGACAGCACTGTCTATTTAACATTTGATGCTCTTTTCCATATTTCTTTTGCTCTATGAAGAAGTACGACACCAACAAGCATTTTAGTAAATTCCTCTGACTTTCAGGCAAAGCTAGAACTTCGGTGTTTGAAATAATTCAAGAATCATCTTAGGCTCACAACAGAAGAAAGTTTAAGAGTATTGCCTCTCTGCAGAATATTCGTGTATAAAATTCGAATATTCATATAAACAATTGCATTGTAGACAGCTGTGCTTTTGTAAAATTTCCCTCTGTTAGCGTTGGCTTTACTTTGAAATGTATTTACTAGTATTCCGTGGTAATGCAGTCCCCTCTTCGTATTATGCAGACCAGGGGCCAGGAACCTATGGCTCGCGAGCAAGATTTGGCGTCGCCCCCCTAATATTTTCAAATTTGCAAGAAAGTTGGTCAAATGTCAGCCATTCTACAAGAGAGTTAGCCACACTTTTTTCTGTGATCCTGTTTTAGTAACAATAGTTGGTCAATTGGTCAAAACGCTCCCCCAACAGAAGGAGTCCCAGCACACCACTGTTTGGCTCTTTTGATAACTGCATCTGACTCTCTGGCTCACAGAAAAATCGTAGCTGAAATTTTTTCAAAGTCGACAGGATTGCAGGCGATACCATCATAATTCATGCATTTAGTCTTATTGACAGTTTAAAATAGCTCTCATGAAAATGCATTGCAAAATGTGAGACGAATTTCACCACCAAATACTGTTGTAAAAAGGAGTGAACTCCTTTTTACAATAATACCCCAATTTTTGCCAAGCTTCAGTGTTCTTATGCTTCAATTATCCCTAAATATTGTAGTGTTCATAATGCAAACTTGAAGACAATGACATTTTGCTTTCGTCACAATGAACTTGTGCCCAGGACTCCTGAGAGACATGCTTTGTTCTTTATTATTATTGTGAATTCAATTTCATATATTGATAATATTGAGTGTGTAAAAGAGTGTTTCCTTATTTATCGTTTTATCTTCTAAATCTTGCGTACACGGAGACACAAAAACACCGAAGATGTAACTTCGCCTGCCAATCAAATAAATATATTAAAGCCTTTGTTGATGTGTTACTTCATCACAGAGCAAAGCAAAAGTTGATGAGAATAATGAATATTGCATTAATCTAAACGTTGTAAACGTTTATTTAAAAGCGTTTTCATATCTCGAATATAAAAGCTGTTTTGATAAAGCTTAAGCCTCGCATTGTTTTAAAATTATTCTTAAATTTCAGATATTTTGAGCCTTCGTATCCTTATCAACTTCATTCTTATTTAGGGGTGGCTGGGTTTGAGGGCAAGAGAGAATGACCCCCCTCCCCCATCAATCCGTAGGAAGTCTGTTCTGAAGGGGTGAAATTGACCATTTATAGTTTCGAGTGCAGTGGCGTGGCCACAGAGGTATGATGGCTAATGGCCCCCACTTTTTGCCAGGATGATGTTAGGGATTTTTTAAAAATCGATGAGACAATAATTGGGAGGGGGTAGCAAATCTTCAGATAATTAGATGGCGTGGCCAAAACATTTAATTTATACCTCCAAATTTATATCCCTGACCATGCTCCTGGTTGTGAGTGTTTCCATTCTAGTCTCATTTCAGCTCCTGTTTTTGTTTTGATACTCAAAAGACGGCCGAGACTCCAAATAATCTCAGATTGCATTGGCGTTTTACAAAAACGTCCTACAGCCAAAGTACAATAGCATCCAAAGATTCAATTGGTTCATTCTCTCACAGCTTATATTGCATCATTTGCACGCTTCGTGCACTGTCAAGAAAAGGTTCTCGTTTGGCTACGAACAAAGAAACTGCATGGCCCATCTTCCATCCGTTAAATTTCATTCAAGTCAACTGCCGGTTGGGTGTGGTTACTTTTCTTGTTATTGCTAGGATCAGATTGCTCTTCCAGTCATTTGAGAGTTCATGTGATGCAAGAGGTCACACAATAAGATCGCAGAACAATGGACATCGTACGAGTCTGAAGCAATGTAGACTCACTGACGCATACCAAATTCTTCTTAGCACTGTAAACATGCTGAACTGATACCAAGAACGGGTACAATAGACTATGGAGAGTACTGAATTCAGCCTTGAAGCTGTCTCAGGTCATGTAAGTAGTTCTTCTTTCTTTGAAATGATTGCCCACAGGGGCGTGTACCGGGCCGAGTATCTTAATTTTTCTTGCAGGTCATGCCAATGCCTAGCTACTATTAGATTTCCATAACAACTCGAAGAACCTTCAACTTTAATTTATAATAAAAGAAAATTATATTTGAAGGTGCTTTTAATTACGGATTAACAAGGCTCGAGTATTTCTGGGCTAGATTTGGGGGGATGCAGTGATCGGATTTCAGACCTTTCGACGTTGACCTTGAGCGTGTGACCTGGATCTACTGTATATGTAAAAAAAGGACGAACAATGATCTTTAGGGAATACCACATCCCCAGCCCCCTAATAGTGTGTTGCAAATCAGCTTTACAGATATAATAATCACAACATAAGTGCTAGCGATGGAAATCCTGATGTTGGTAACTAAAGGTGGGCAGAACCTACAATTCTCTTACAAGCTCAGGTATTCGCTAATTATAAAATCAGACTCAATTCTGTATACTGTTTCTAGTTGCCTTTATGTTTGTTGCCAAATATATTTTGTCTTGAAACCATTTTGAGTTTAGTTACCATGTGCGTTTTCCATCCCCGGAAATCTCTTACAATGAATCAGACATCTCATTGTTTACATTCCACGAAAACGAGATCGTTTCTTATTTATCGAGGCAAATGCAACAGGAGGGAGAAGCTACTATTTGATGGCCTTGGAAAGGAGGCCTGCTGTTGTGGAGTTAGTTAATGGTGGTTTGAAGGGCGCTAAGGAAAACCACTTTTACTGAAAATAGAAATATTAAGAGATCTAGTTCTTTTATCATGCCAAACGGATTTGATTGCTTGAAACTGTTACAAGAAAATTATGTTGCAAGCCTTTGACTGTTCTTCTCCATTCCGAGGGCTTAGGAATCTGGATTTCTCGCTATTTCTTGTATTATAAGATTAGAAACTAAATCTTGGTTTGTAATTTCGTAGAAAGCCATCATGGCAAAGCATGTGCATACATTTATAGGATATAAACATAAGGGTAGGAGGCGCGGCGAGGATGTGCTGCAACCCCCAACAGTTGGGCAGAAATCCATTTCTCTCGGGCAAATTTTGTGAGAGAACAATAGGAACTTCGAGCAGAAAGTTTGCAGAAAGTCTACAGCCCCCTTAAATTTGACGTCCTCCTATGTCCATGGTTATAACATTTAATATGATCATAGGTGCTGATAACGTGGAGATCTTGGGGCTCGAATTACGTCCGGGCAAGGCTATGGGGGCTGAGCCCCCCTGAAAAATTGTCAGAAAGAACACGTTTTGGTTGTCCATATCACTGTCACTACTACCTTCAAGTAGATTCAATAAACTTAAACATAGAATGGCGACTGTGTTTCTTCGCATCAAAACGAACAACAATAAATCAGTTAACATCTAAAAGTTCAACCCTAGAAGCGTGCGCACAGCATACCTGGAGAGGTATGTAGTTCGTCACTTTTCTAGGGTTTCTGACAAAGATCATCATCATCATCTTCATTTAACGTCCTTGTTATTCCCTATGGAGTTGGACGGTCTATGAGTCTCTTCCACTCTGTTCTATTGTGAATATTTTCCTCCCCAATATTCCTTTCTCTCATATCCTGCTCCACACATCGCTTCCATGTCTTTTTTGGTCTTCCTCTTGGCCTAACTCCTTCCACTTCCATTTCTGCTGCTTTACTAAGTACATGATCATTATCTCTCCTTCTCACATGACCATACCATCCCAGTCTATTCCTCTTCAGCACATCCATTATATCCTTGACTCCACATCTTCTCCTCACTTCCTCGGTAGTCACTCTGTCTTCCCACTGCACATGTGCCATATGTCTAAGCATCCGTTTCTGACAAAGATGTATACACAAAATAGATGTTGACGTCACAGAAACCCAAGTACTTTCTTGATAATAAAAGCACATTAACCCTTCTGATATACATCTGTTTGTCTGCTCTGTTTGTGTGGGTAGCTTTTTCTTTTGTTATATAGAGTAAAATAAATTGTACAACACACAATAAGGCACTTTCTAAAATTTATAATTTGATCCCCCTGTGAGAAAATCAAATGTCGTCACCTACGACTATGATATACCTATGTTGGAAGCAAGTTTTGTTCCCATGCTTGGTCCCTGAAGCGTTTCCCATAAGTGGAAAACAATTAAAAGGCAAAACGAGGGACCGTAAAATGTAATCGTAAATTTTGAGAGAAAATCAGTGTGCACCTGTGCTGTGTTTCCCTACTGTACTACTTGCCAAGTAGCCAAGCATTTGCCAAGAATTTGGCCTTTGATCTATTACATGTATCAATTAGTTGCCTACTCATTGACAATACAAGCGAAGTAGCATAGTGGTTAGAGAGCATGCCTCCCATGCGGAAGGTCTACGGCTCGAGCCCGACTCGATGCCCTGACTGAATGCTCACTCACTGTTTACCAAGCAGCAAATGGGTACCTGGTGGGAACACTGGGGAGATAAAGGCGGCGAAGAAAGGGACTGGCCACCCTACCTCACAAGCTGATGGCTCAGGATAAGTGTCCTCTCTAACAGGCACTCCCCTACGTACGAAAGTTTACGGGACTACCTTTACTTTACTTACTTACTTACTCATTGACACCTGGCGTTTGTTTTCCCCCTTGCCTGTGGCAACAGGCTCGTAACCGCGAAGGTGGTACGGTGAGGCAATGCCCCCAATTGAAAAATTCTGCATTATTTTGTCCCCAATAGAATTATTAATCTGTAGCTTAAAGTAATCAAATAAAGTTTTTAACCCCGAAGTGAAGATAAAGTCCAGTTTTCACTCCGAGACAGTCCCTCTACCCATGCGTCACCGTGGCAGTGCAGCTCTGAATATTTGGTTCAAGACCTGCTCATGTCCTCATTTGTTGTTGTTGTTTATTTGTTTTACAACGATTCTACAAATCTAGTGATAGCAGTTGATTAAGTAATGGTCCTGGATCCAGTAAGCTGCCCTGCAAAAATACACTGTCGTTTTTGCCCTGCGAGATGGCAAATTTTCAAGGTTGGAGGTGTGGCTCAAGCCATACATACCTTAAAACGTTTTTTAAGGGGCAAAAGTGACAATAGTGTGCAAACATTTATTATCACTAGAAATACGTGTCTTCTATGGCCAAACCATGTTCTAAAGGTGTTTCTGCGCTGAATTCAGCATTGTATCATTGTTTCACCGTGAAACCTGTCCATTCTTGTTTTTTCAGTGTTTGCATACTTAGGCCCTTTAGGCCGATTACAATGAGCAAAACTGCATATAACATTGCTTGAGGAAAATTTCGAGGAAATGAGTGAACTTCATGGAGAAAACATGTTTTAAGGGTACTATTGCACTGCTCCTAGTAGCTTAGTCAGTGTTTCCCCGTGAAAATAGCGTTAGCTTACGTTTTTACACTATATGCAGCTTTAAGTTTCGTCCCTACCCGCTATATACATTGTACACGTAAGCAAATCTAAATTGACAAATGTATTTCTATATGAAGTATCCTGAGGTTAAGGACTTTTCGTCTTTCTTTGAGTGTCCAGCTCTATTGAGATTCTTGTAAAATCTACAGAATTTGCAAATCTGCTTGGCGAAAAATGAAAAAGCTGATCGAGTTTATTGGAAAAGCATTAGTTCTCACAAAGCATTGATTTGCATCGAATTTCTGTTTATTTGATTAAAAATTTTTCAGATAATCTTTTGAGCCGGAGCTTTTTGCTACAGTTTACTCAGGATTTTCACCCGTCTCCTTGTATTGCGTTACATTAAAAACATTGAGAGCTTTAAGTTAAAATGTAAACCCTGGTTTATGGACAAAAGTAAACCTGACTTAATTTTAGTTTATTTAAGCTAGCCAAGTTGAAATAAATTATGCAGTTTTTGTTTAACGGAGAACCGAATTATCAACCCAGATTTTTACGTTTTAAAACTTTTCCAACCTTTCCACTCTTATTCCAACCTTTCCACTCTTATTCCAACCCTCCCTATTTATAAATTTTCCAAAATGTTGAGGACGTGAATTTGTAATTTGACCCAAACTTGAACCAAAGCGAAACTCCATTACATTCAATAATGGACAACGTGCCCACTTTAGTTTGAATCGTCAGGCCAATAGTATGAATATATGAATTATTCCAATTACTCCAACTCCCAATTTATCAAAATTTTCTAACATATCCAGCTCCCAATTATTCCAATCCCCAATTTATTAAATTTTCAAATACTTCCAACCCTCCCAATTATGTCACTTCTACATTTATTGATTTTTGGAGAATTTCCCAACCCCCTATGTATCGCAACCCCCCCCCCAAATATTCGGCACTCTTGAGTAAGAATCCAGTACTTAAAATAAAGTATAAAGTGCATTAGTATATTACTTAATTATTTATTATCCTGTTTTTGTTTGAAGTAGAGAATGTGGGAGTAATTTACTACTTGTAAGCTCTCTTGGGAATCGCAGCTGAAGTATAAATTTCAAGAAAAGAGCCACGACGAAAAACATCTTTCTTCTTTATTTATTTCACTATTTCGACATTCCAATACTTACTAAAATAAGGCTTAAGCCAGTAGGCATATACGGCTTAGTGACATAAACGGTACTGACATAAACGATATACACGTTTCGAGACATCATGTCCCATCCTCAGTTAATAAACAGTGTCAGCGGAAGGTTTTTATAAATGGGGAAAAAAGTGGGGAAAAAAGCAAGTGGAAATCAAGTAAGTGAACCACGGGAAGTCGAAAAAGTAACCTCTTCTTATACATTCATTTTATAAGAATCAAATTTTCAAGAGTATAGAGGCTCAAAAGCACTAACATTTTAGAATAATCTGTGAATAATGCAAAGCTCATGCTTCAGTAAAGTTTAGATTACTTGTAAATTCTAGTTTAGATGAACTTATGACTTATTGACACAAAATTCATCATTCTGTTCCATTTTTGCTTGATTTTCATGATGATGTGAAACGTAAAATAACGATTTAAATGTGTTTATTTAATTTTCTGACAAACTATATCATTGGTATGTGAGGATAAGTTAAAAGTAGTCAGAAGCACGTGAGCGAGGAGGCATAGTAGTTAGAGCGCATGCCTCTCGTGTAGAAGGTCTACGGTTCGAGCCCGACTCGATGCCCTGAATGAATGCTCGCTCACTGTTCACCCAGCAGCAAATGGGTACTCGGTGGTAACTCTGGTGAGATAAAGGCAGCGAGGAAAGGAAACGGCCACCCTACCTCACATGACTATGGCCCAACATAAGTGTCCTCTCTACGTACGAAAGTATACAGGACTACCTTTACCTAGTAATAAGATTAAAATCAGAAAGATTTCATAAAAGTTCACTAGTGGATTTGTAGCAAACGCTTTTGACATTTAAGTGTAAATGTGAGTCAAAATGTGAATTTGAAGCTACTTTGTTGCAACCAGAATTGGAACAAACTCCTTTAAAAATATTTCCAAAATTTTTTCAATGTCAAATAGCCAAATCTCCAAAACTATGGAACCCATTTTCATTCGCATTTTAAAACTCCATAAAAGCAGATATAGAATGATTTTTTGGAGGATTATGTTTTATATTATAAGTTGCAAAATGAACAAACATAACATATACGGTGTTTTATTAAACTATATCCAATTTAAGATATTTTTGAATATTCCTAAACAAAAATCCAAAACTTTTCAAAAGTCATTTTGAAAAAAGCCTCCCTTTCCCAAAAATGTTCAGGTCCTAGAAATCGGCACCATCAATTTCCAAAAGTGTCCAAAACTTTCCAAAGCCTGTACGAAGCCTGTGGAGCAATTGGAAGCTGGGACAGTGTCAGCCATCGTAAACTGGGGGATTCTGGGTGCCACGCCCGAAGGTTATTATGCAGTCTGATTGTCACGTCCATTTCAAAATCTTGCTAGAGTTCCATCACTTGCCCCCCTAACATATTCTCAGCAAATTTGGACGAATTAGAATATTAGAGAGTTTACGCAACACGACGTGCCTGCTGACGACGAGCCAAAGAAGTCTAGAAACGAGCGCGGTCAAGCCATCCTCTCGCAAGCTTTGGCGCGAATTTGAATATCGCGCTAGTTTCTAGACTCCTTTGGCTCGTCATGAGCAGACGCGTCGTGTTGTTTAAACTCTCTGTTGATCTTGATGAAAGGTGGCACAGTCAATGATTGGAAGCCCTGGTATATTCCCTCAAGAAAGTAAATGGAAGATGTTTTCCTGATTAGATGGACTCAGTACTTGTTGTTTAGCTTGTACGATCGCACGTGCACCCACACCTAGATGCACTCGAACACCAACACACTCACTAGGACGCTTGAATGAAATTGCGCGTGCTCTTCCAACACGTTAATGCGTATGTTTTATCAGTATCGCATACCCTACTTCTCTTGTACTGTTTCCTTTTCTACTGTGTGTATATGTAAAGTCGTACTGACGGGCCATTCCATAAAGTGTCCCGTCCGGAACAAATTTATTTTGAATAACCACACATCGCCTCTTCATCAACTGCTTCTTAGTATATTACAGTACCCTTTGTTTACCACCAACCGACAACCAGCATATATCACTCACTCAAAATAGTACTTCATTTTCACATTTTCATGTAGCAAGTGAAATAACTCTTTTTGCCCTGTCCGGAACGTATGGAATGGCCCTGACGTAATTTAGGAGTGCTGAAGCAATCGCTCTGTTTCTCTAATGACAAGAATAAGCGTAGTATGGGGTGGCGGGGTGGGTCTGCAGCCCCCTTCAGTTGGGCAGAAATCCCTTTCAGTCGGATAACTTTTCAGAAAGAAAAATAGTAAATTTAGGCAGCGTTTCTGACTGCTCCTCAGATCTCTTTGATCTTTCAAGTCGATAGTTTACAGCCCCCTAAATTTAAAGTCCTCCTTCGCCCATGATGACAATCACTGGGTGGGCTGCTCTGATCTCCATACCAGTGGCACTGCGGGGTCAGA